>PJRA01000077.1:456777-468882 GCA_016987375.1 Brachionus koreanus
AATAATGAAAAAAAAAATTTTTTTGAAAATTTATTTAATTTTTACCGTTATTTAAAATTGAATAAATATATTGAAAAATAAGTTTTTATTTTTTGAATTGAATTTCGGATTTTTATGATTTAGAAATATTTTTAATAATAAAGGAAAAGTAAATTTAATATGTGATAATTTGAAAAAATTAATTTTTTTAGCCAAAATTGTGTTCAGAAGAAATGTGATTTTTATTCGAATTTATTATCAGGAAAGCAATTATTTATTTTTGCCTGACTTAGCATCATCTCATTGTGCCAATATGGTACAGAATTATATGTTAGATAAAAATCATTTTAGATTTGTTGACAAAGAAGTGAAGTATTCTCCAATTATCAATTATTACAGATGTTGACTTGTTGTTCTTCATGATTTGATATTGCATTTAATTTTGTAGAAATCTTCTTGATGAAAGGAGAATCTATTTTTGAAATTATGATAACAGAAATTGTGAAAAAGGAGGTGCTTTGAAAAAAAGATGATGTTGTGTGTTTGGTTTATTTACCAAAGGTAAAAACACTTTGAACAAATGGTTCCAAATGATCGTGATATAAATGCAGAACTTTATTGTGAACAATTAGAATGAATGAATAGCTCACTTCAAGAAAAATATCCTTTTTTGCTTAACCAAAGAAAAAGTTGTTTTTTCTAGATAACGCTTGATCTCATATAGCAAGAAGAACAATGGCAGGAATAGAAAAATTTCAATAAATGGCTCATTTTCTTAGAGGACGATATTTTTTGCTAATGAAGACCATGCTTTTTTGCAAATAAATAAATTTAAAAAAAAAATATTTTTTTCCTACCGAGCTAATGCTCCTTCAGATTAAAAAACAAAATTTCAATAATCAAAATAAAATAAAATAAAAATATAAAAAACAATTCTTTTCAATTAAAATAAATCATATATGGCTTGGTTAGCCAGAAGAAATAGACACTGAAACCTTTATCTCTAAAACAAGGCTAACCTCCCAAACTGTTGTTTAATCAAAAAAAGGTTTAGGTTATATCAAAGTTGGACTTAACACAAAGACACTGTATTAACTTTTTTAAATTTCCTTTAATTGTTTAAGTTCATTTAAAATTGATAGATGGAAATCCAAGATAAAATTTAAGAAGAAAAAAATTAAATTTTTTTTAATTATTTATTTTCTGATCAAAGAAAATTCAAATTAAAATTTGAAATTTATTTTGAATTTTGTTTGATGTAGTTTTTGAGGAAGAAGTGTCCCTCGTTTTCCTCACCCCAATCAGTGACGACTACACAGGCACATCCAACAACTTTTCTGGCCTTGCCTTCCTTGTCAATTTTGCACAAACCGGACCATTCGCCTAATTTTTTGTTATCATCAACTTTCAACAAAGGAATATTGTGTTCATTGCACAAAGCCTCGACGAGCTTGATGTACATGGGCTCTTGGCAGTTGGTGGCCAAAATGCACAAATGAGCGCGCCTTTTGTCTAATGCCTTGGCGGCTTCACGAATACCGCGGACCAAACCATCGGCTACAATGGCTGCCTTCAAGACCATTCTCAAGGCCTCGTTGACGTCCATTACACCGGCGACTTCTGGTTGCTGAGTTTGTTCATCTCTAAAATTTTATGCTTAACTTTTTTTTTTCTATTTAAATAAAAATTATTTTTGCATACCCTTCCATGATTGATTATAATGGTGTTGAAGTAAACGGAGTTCTTCCTTTTAATTGAAAAAAAAAAAAATTTACACCCCTGGACATAGCTGTCTGATTAAAAAAGATTTTAACTTACGATGAATCAAGTAATTTAAATGAAAATTAAAATAGTTTGTTTTTGGCTGAGGATGAAAACTTGAATGCATAGTACATGCATGCAAAATCAAATGCCACATTAAATTAATTAAATGGTAACACAGATATAAAAAAAATTCAAATATTTTAAACTTGAGCTTCGTTCAAGGTGCTTTAGAGCAAAACAAAAAATAAACATAACATTTTTTTTGTTGGTAAAAGATTTTATTTAAAAAAATTAACAACATGGCACTTTTTTCATTGAAAATGACCGATAATTTTCTATATAATTGCCAAATGATTCCTTTAGAATTAAAAAAAATAAAAAAAATTTCAAATAAAATTTTATTTTCTTACCCATCCACCGTTGCATTCAATCCACATACCACACTTACATGTCAAGTAGGAAGTGAGCCATTCGATCAGCTTGCATGCACATGCCGAGGCACGTCCCAAGTCCTTGTTCAACCAGGCGTATTTATAGGAAAAATAAGAGACAAATGAAATCAGTGAGATGATTCGGCCCCAGTCTAAATTGTCATTAAAGAGCAAATTAGCTATGTCTTGAAGCTTTTGAATGAGCAAACAATAGTCATTTTTGGCCAAGTTGTCAACCTTTTCTAATGTGTACCCAATGTAGTAGTCGTAGTTTTCGCGGTTTTTGGTCTCAGCTTCGTAGCAAAGCATCCGTATTGTGTTCATTATGTCTTTTTTGGCCTCAAGATTAGTTTGGTTTTTGAAATAGTCATTTTTGGCCAAGTTGTTTGACTCATTTAATCTAAAGGTAAAATAGTCTTTGACAATTTCCAAAGACGAAATGCACTTTTCCATTTTTAATTTTATTTCTAATTTTGCTAGAGTAATTTATTTGGCCATTTTTATTCAAGCAAGTATCCAAAGTTTCAAAGTTTCAAGTTAAAATAGTGTTGTTGTTTGAGCATTTTGAATATAATTCAATGGAAACAAATTAATTTCAATAAAATCCTTGGTAGTAAAATTTTTAAATGAATTTAGAACATATTTAGGAAATTTTAGTCAGAAAATGACATTTAAAAATATTTTGAAATTTATGAAATGCAAATCGAACAAAAATATTTCCTGTTAGTCTAAAATAAAATTTTTGGTTTCTTTTTTTTTTTGGGAAATCAAATCAATAATCAATTTAAATTTTATTGATGTTTTATTTTTTGTCTGTTTTTTATTTTTTTAATGAGAAAAAATATCATTAGTCCGACAAAGTTAAAAGAAGAAGTATTTTTTTGATATATCAAATAATTCAATGGCTTATAAAAAATATCTATTCTATTTAGTAAATTTTCGAAAATTTTAATGGTTTTTTTATTTATCTCTTATGTCCTGCGCTCAGGTCCTACACATACCCTGTCTCCATATTGTCCTCATGAGTCAAGTAAATTAAAATACAAATTTGGTAAACCATTTTGAAAGGAATTTTATTCTGAGTTTTTAATCAGCTATAGTTTATTTTAATCGGATGATTTTTAAAAGAAGTCATGATGAAAAAAAATCAAAATTTTAAGTAACTATTAAAAAAGTGAATATTAAGACAATAGTAAAATGATCGTTTTTTTTAAATACCTTGTAATCAAAATTAGATATAGAGCTGAAAATTAGCTGCAAGGCAAGGTTGTATGAATAATACACATGTAAAAAGTAACCAATATTTGCCTAAAGCTAAAGTGGTGGCCAAACTTACAGCTTATTTCAATCATAAATCGGGTCGTTCTCAAAAAAAATAGCTAGAAAACTTAATTGCCATTATACCTATATCGGAATGATTGTAAAAAAGTATAAAAAACACAAGAGACCTCATTTAAATGCTAACCAAGAGAACAACGAAGACAACGGAGAGTTTAAAAAACAAGTATGCTAAAAAATTTGAATAAAAATTAGTGGTCTAGTTGGCTATTTCACAAGGCCGAGTAAGCAAGAAATAATTAAAATAAGAAATATTTTGTACCTAGTGGTTTAACGATCAATCAACATGTCTATCTTGAAGAGTGTATTAAGAAACAACTTGAACCAATGATTAAAGAATATTATCAGGAAGGCAATTATTTATTTTGGCCTGACCTGACAATTATTAGGTAATTACCGGTGCTTAATTCTTTTTCTATTATTTATACATATTTTAAAAAATTATGAAAAATTTTTTTTAAATGGTTGTTGAACATATTATTAAGTGTATAAAATACATAAAAAAATAATGAAAAAAAAAAATTTTTTTGAAAATTTAACTAATTTTTACCGTTATTTAAAATTGAATATATTGAAAAATAAGTTTTTATTTTTTGAATTGAATTTCGGATTTTTATGATTTAAAAATATTCTTAATAATAAAGGAAAAGTAAATTTAATATGTGATAATTTGAAAAAATAAATTTATTTTGCCAAAAGTGTGTTCAGAAGAAATGTGATTTTTATTCAAATTTATTATCAGGAAGGCAATTATTTATTTTTGCCTGACTTAGTATCATCTCATTGTGCCAATATGGTACAGAATTATATGTTAGATAAAAATCATATAAAGTATTTCAGAGTTGTTTAAAAGTCACAAGTCTCAAACCAAGTCCAAGTCCAAGACTTTTAATTTTATTATTTTTTAAAAAAGTCCAAGTCCAAAAACTATCTTCGATTATTTTGAAGCTATAACTCTTACTTTTGGAAAAAGATGATTCTATGTAAAGAACATGATCATTTTTTTAATTAATTAATAGACAGATAAATTTTGATATCTGAGTTAGAGACGGAAAGTCCAGACTTGGACTTTTTAAAAAATAAAATAAATCTTTAAGTCCGGACTTGGAGTTTTATTTTCAAGACTTGGACTTTAATTTTGGACTTTTAAACAACTCTGAAGTATTTTTACAATGAAGTGAAGTATTCTCCAATTATCAATTATTACAGATGTTGACTTGTTGTTCTTCATGATTTGATATTGCATTTAATTTTGTAGAAATCTTCTTGATGAAAGGAGAATCTATTTTTGAAATTATGATAACAGAAATCAATCATTGGAAATATCTAAACCAACTCATTCACTTGTGAAAAAGGAGGTGCTTTGAAAAAAAGATGATGTTGTGTGTTTGGTTTATTTACCAAAGGTAAAAACACTTTGAACAAATGGTTCCAAATGATCGTGATATAAATGCAGAACTTTATTGTGAACAATTAGAAGGAATGAATAGCTCACTTCAAGAAAAATATCCTTTTTTGCTTAACCAAAGAAAAAGTTGTTTTTTCTAGATAACGCTTGATCTCATATAGCAAGAAGAACAATGGCAGGAATAGAAAAATTTCAATAAATGGCTCATTTTCTTAGAGGACGATATTTTTTGCTAATGAAGACCATGCTGAAGAAAGTTGTGATTAATTTTGGTTGCTCCAAAAGCTGATAGATCACATGCCAATATGGTACAGAATTATATGTAAGATAAAAATCATTTAAGGTATGTTGAAAAAGAAGTGAATCCAGCAAATGAACTAAAAGCACGACCAATTGACCCAAAGGTTATACAAGGCTCCATTCCAAGAGTGTTCGCTCTAGGCTCGATATCATACGTCGTCATGGAGTTGAATACCTTAACTGATATTATTTTTCAAAATAGGAATATTCAGTTGTAATTTAAAAAAAGTTTAAAGCCTTAGTTAAATAAAAAAATTTTAAAGAAAAAATTAATTCTGTGCCATTTATTATTCCACACCGGTTATTTCTTATTTTTTTCAAAAAAATTAACTTTTTGTTTTTTTCGCATTTTTATTTGAATTTTTTTTCATCAATAAAATTTTCTTTAAATTTTTTGTTATTCCTATCGTTTAATATGGAAATTTCGATTTAATGAATACCGAGTTTTTCGCCCAAGTAGTTTGTTATAGCTAAGATTGATTGAATAGAATTTTCATTATAGTCTAATATTTTGGAATAAAACTCGTTAGTATTTAAAGAACAATCAGCATTTAGAAAACATCAAAGACACGCAGACAATCTATTTTTTCCCATTCAAAAAATTGTAGATTATATTAATAGGATAAAAATAAAGTCTTATATTGATTTGAATAGAGGACAACTTAAATATTGACAAGTTTAAATGAACATAATTTGAAATAAATTTATACATTGACTAAAAAAAATACTGTACTTGCACGTAACCAGCTAAGACAAGAGGGTGCAAAACAACAAAAATAAAATCTCAAATCTTCTAATAACATATTTTTTTTGCTTTTATAATAATAAAAAATTATAATTTAAAAAAATTTATTCCTGCTTTTATTCCTAGTCTCATAAATTTTCGACAAAGATAAATCTTATCAAATATTTTTTTTTTAAATCAAATGATTTTTTGGTAAATAGATAAAAATAAACTGAGCTGAAATTAAAGCTTGACTATGGACGCTGCCATACGCAAAGCCAAAGACAGCTTTGGCCAAATATTTGACAAAAACCTGCACGATCTGGTCCGAGGCATCCGCAATCACAAGGACAATGAGGCCAAGTATATTTCCGACTGCATAGATGAAATAAAACACGAGCTCAAACAAGACAGCATGACCGTAAAAGCCAATGCCATCAACAAACTCTGCTACGTAAATTTAATCAAATAATCTCTCGTTTTAATCACATTTTATGTCTCTTTAAGCTTCAAATGATCGGCTACGACATCAGTTGGGCTTCTTTTAACATAATTGAAGTAATGAGCTCACCAAAGTTTACTTTCAAGGTATTCAAGCAAAAAAAAATTTTTTCTCTAATTTATTTTTAAATAATTAAATTTAATTTAAATTTAAAAAAAAATTTTTTTAATTTTTTTTTTCAGAGAATAGGCTACTTGGCCGCATCTCAGACATTCCACGAGGGAACAGATGTTTTAATGTTGACCACCAATTTGATACGCAAAGACCTGGGAAGTCAAAGCATGTATGAGTGCGGAGTTGCAATTAGTGGTCTGGCGTGTTTTCTCACTCCGGACTTGGCCAGAGATCTCTTGAACGAAATATCAACCTTAATGACCTCGAACAGACCTTACATTCGCAAGAAAGCAGTATTGATTATGTACAAAATTTTTCTAAAGTATCCGGATGCGCTGAGGCCTTCTTTCGGCCGTCTAAAAGAAAAGCTTGACGACCCGGAGCCAAGTGTTCAAGCGGCCGCAGTCAATGTCATATGTGAATTGGCTCGCAAAAATCCCAAAAATTATTTGTCATTGGCGCCGATTTTTTTCAAGCTGATGAGCGTTTCGACTAACAATTGGGTGCTGATCAAAATTATCAAGCTATTTGGAGCTTTGACGCCGCTTGAGCCGCGACTTGGCAAAAAATTAATTGAGCCTCTGACCAATATAATCAACAGCACTTCGGCTATGTCTCTTTTGTACGAATGCATCAACACTGTGCTAGCAGGTACTTATTGTCTGACATTAAAATGTTTTTAGTTCATTTAAGTTTTTCTACTAAAGTTTTAGTGTCTATTTCTTCTGGCCAGCCGAACCATAGCTCGGCAATTGAGGTAAGTTAAAACTTATTTTAAAATTTATAAACAACAGATTTATTTTAATTCACCAAAAAAATTTTTTTTCCATTCATCTAAGTTGAAGGCTTATTTTCGAAAAAAAAAAATTTTTTTTTAATTAAATTTATTTATTTGCAGCTAAAACAAAAAAAGTATTAAGATATTTTCGAAAAAAAAAAATTGATTTAATTTATTGAATAAAAAATAAAGAAAGGTAAGAAAGTAACAAACGAGGTTCTAAAGACCCCTCCGATCCTTCAACTTTAATATATAGACAATAAATTTTAGACACAAGTATACTTTTAAATACTAGGATGAGTCAAAAAATTTAGCGTTTTATTTGTCTCTTTTTTTTATTTTAGAAATAAAAAAACGATAACAAATACCTTTGTTCTTTATGGTTTTTAGTGATCTGTCAGCTTTTGGAGCAAACAAAATCATCACATCCTTCTTCAAGTTCGTGACTTTACTTCTTAAAAAAATATAAAAGACTTTAAACAAATATTTTTTGGCTTTTTTTTAAATTGCTTTAATTTTTTGGGGGTGACAAATTTAATCTTTATGTGATGACTAAAACTAGTGAAAAATTTTCTATATTTTATCTGGCTACAAAAACTAATACACTGACAAATATGTTTTTAATGATGCGACTATTTATAATTTTATACTAATTTTAAGGGCCTATATCTAAAATGATTTATTTATATCCTACTTAATTCGGTCCGTTATTTAAACCCTTAAAGAATGATAATAAAGAAAACTATTTTCTTATTTAAATATATTTATTAAATTATAACAATTGGCCACTTCTAGCCACATACAAAAAATAAAGAAAAAAGAAAAATACAAAGAAAATTATGACAAGATAGAAGGCGAGCTTTTGTCTAATATTTTACACAGTGTTAAATACTAGTGACTTGCTAAACGCATGAGATCAAAGTATTGCACTGTGATACTATAGACATCTAAATTGGCTAAAGTCGGTTAATGATTAATTTCTTTTGGTCATTTCATTTGAGTTGTTGATTTCTTTGGCCTTTCTTGTTTGTTATCAAATTAGATAATTTGTCATTTATAAAGTTTTCTTTGTCTATTAGATCATGTTTTTATCAGTCAATTAATTTAGTTGTCATTTAATCAGTCTATGTTTTTTTCACATTTTTTTAATGCTTTTTCGCATAAAAAGCACTCTTTTTTCAAACAACATCTCTGATTTAAAGCATACATTAAAATTTTTTTTTTTTTTTTACAAATTAAACCATGAATTAATGAATTAAATAAAAAAAAAAATTGAATTCATAAAATAATTACAAAAAATATACACAAGTCTAAACACTCAATTTTCTTGAAAATAAAAAAATTATTGATAGATTCACTAGCCAGAATCTTCTTCTTTTGTAAATTTTTTTTGTTCAAACAACATATTAAGCTTTACTATAAACAGCTTTAACACTAGAAAGCCCTGCTGATTTCTCATTAAAATTTCAAATAAAGTTATCAAGATAAATTAAACATTTTCTTAGAAAATTTATTCATTTTCTAAAAAATTGCAATCAAAATTTTTAGATAATAAAAACCGTTTTTTAAAATTTTATTTATATGTGGTAAAAATCAAGTTTCAAATTTTCAAAAAGAGGTTTAAAAAACCTCTCGGGCGTTCTAGTGTTAAATTGAATTAAATAAATTAAATTTTGTAATATTTTACGTTTTTTTGTGAAAATTTAAGTTCGAACAAATTAAAATTAAAATTAAATTTAAATTCCTTTTTATACAAACTCAATTTTGTTTTAAATAAAGATTTGTCAAAAAGTTAATCTTTTTTTAATTCAGCTTTTTTCATGCTAAAGAGAGAGAAAAATTGTGCTAAAAAGCATAGAAATTGTGTGATAAAGTAATTTATCCTCATTTAACAATAGTTTTTTTGCTAGAACATTTAGTCTTTTAACAAAAAAAACAGTTAAAATTAATTTTTTTTAACGAAAGTCTTATTTAGAGAATTATTTTGTATCTGTGAGATAAATGAGCTTTGATCTTTTTGATATATTCATGTTTTTAAGTAAATTTCTGTGACATTATTTAAGACTAAAAATAAATTCGAAAAACTACTAAAAAAAATTTTATTTATTTTTTTTTATTAAAAAAGATATGTTTGCAAAAATTGAGAATACTGATCGAAGACTCGGACCAAAACTGTGAGTTTGAAAAAAAAAAAAAAATTTTTTTTATAAATTTTAATTATTTCTAGTAAAATATCTTGGTCTATTGGCAATGTCAAAAATTCTGCAAACCAATCCAAAAAGTGTTCAAATACACAAAGACCTGATAATGCAGTGTCTTGACGACAAAGACGAGTCAATACGACTGCGCTCACTTGACCTATTGTACGGCATGGTGTCCAAAAAGAATCTAATGGAAATAATCAAAAAGCTACTGATGCACATGTCAAAGGCAGAGGGCAGCCATTATCGGGACGAACTGCTGGCCAAAATAATCGACATATGCAGTCAAAACAACTACCAGTTTGTGACCAACTTCGAGTGGTACGTGAGCGTACTAGTCGAGTTGACGCGCATGGAAGGCACCCGACACGGAAAGCTGCTGTCGTCTCAATTGCTCGACGTGGCCATCCGTGTCGAGTCGATCCGGCCATTTATGGTCGCACAAATGGCCATTCTTATTGACAACATGCATTTATTTGCCTCAAGCGCTCTAAAAAATGGCAAAAACTCGGCCGATATATGTGAAGTGTTGAACGCAGCTGTGTGGATTTGTGGCGAATTCGCCCAGCACTTGACCAAACCACTCGACACACTTGAATCAATGAGCAAAACTAAAGTAACCAATCTGCCAGGTCATATTCAGTCGACTTTTGTTCAAAACATATTCAAATTGTATGTCTATTTGATTGAGGCTAGTTCATCTGATTTAGACAAGTGTAAGCAGCTAACTGAGAGCATGGTAGATAAAATGAGACTTTTTGAGCAAAATGCAGACACCGAGGTACAAGAGAGAGCGTGTAGTTTACTGCAAATTTTGAGGTATTGTGAGAAAATGTTTGATTCGGGAGCGAATGAGGCGGCGGCCGGGGAGCTGGCGGCGTTGTTCGAAGGCGAACTAAATCCAGTGGCTCCCAAAGCGCAGCGTAAAGTGCCAGTGCCCGAGGGCCTTGACTTGGACGCGTGGATAAACGATCCGCCGTCCGATGACGAACAAAGCGACTTGACTTCCAGCCAAGAGAATCAAATATTTGTCAAAAGCGATATCAAGTCGTTCACTGGCTATGGAGGCAACAGTTCTGTTGAGCCCAAGAGAACAGTAAGTGTGGGCGCTAGAAAAATACAGCCCGACATTAGCGAGGAAGACTTGGCCAAGTATAAAGAGAGCCGAAAAATTCAACTAGACTCAAATCCGTTTTATATAAAATCAATGAAAAAAAGTGATTCACTAGTTTCGAACAGTTTTTCCAAATCGGCTTCCATTTCCGACTCGATTAGGAGTCAATCAATTGACTTAAAAGTGCCCATTAGTATACCTGGTGTGACCAGTTCGGACAAATATTACAGAATGAGCAAAATAGATGATGAGAATAAGAAGCTTAAGAAAAAAATGAAAAGCAAAAAAGAGAGTAAAAAGAAAAGGGCACAAGAGGACGAAGAAGACGAGGATGAGGACGGTACTGGACATGTGGTCAAAATTTTGTCTTATGAAATGCCCGAAGGCGCTGTGGACGATAGTGATGACGAAAAGAATAAGATTAATGATCCAAATGATCCACATAGAGCTCTGGATATCAATTTAGACGAGTGAGAAATTTTGCTTTTTTTCTTTTTTTTCAAATATTTATCTGTCCTAAAGTTCAATTTCAAACAAATTTTTGTAAATTATAAAATTTCTAAAATGATTTATTTACTGGTAGTAGTAGCTTCTGTGGTAAATTAATGATCCATATTAGCGCAAATTTGCTCTTGGCCATTACGACTGCTTGGAAAAAATTCATAACAGTATTGCCATTTTTTGTCAATCTCTGTCAAAAGTTGATGACCACGGATGAGAATTCCTCACATAAAAAATGGCTAATTATACTTTTTTCACTAAAATTTCTTATTCTATCAATAATTTTACTTAAAAAAAAAATAATACAAAATTTTCCTAACAAATATTATTGCATAATACTTTGGCTGGTAATAAAGTTTATTTTTATTGTAATTATCCAAAATGTCCTGCGCGCATTCATCTGCTTTACATTAGGAATCAGACTAAAATATCTTTATTTTCAGACCAAAGTAAGCCACAAAAACTTAAATTTTATAAAGAAAAAAATTATAAAGATGAGCATCTTCATTTACCAATAAATAAAGTTCGAGGTATTGACGATAAATTAAAAGAGCTGATAAAAAATTTATACAATTTGGGAGTAACTGGTGCTTTAAATATAATTTATGATCTTTCTTATCCCAGTACAAATAACGCTTTAGAAGCTACTAATAAATCAATAAAAGATGTACATAATTTTAGAGAAAGGGTTCCATTTTCTCAATTTATTGAACGTTTAAAAATTATATTAAATAGAATTTCAACTGATAGGTTAAGCTTAAAAAAATTTAAGGAGGAACCGGATGTATCTGTTTTTTGGCAACAAGCTATTGATTATTCTAATGAAAAGCCAAAAATCAAATTTGACCAATTTGAAAATGCTTATCTTTTAAGTCTAGATCATGAGATAGATTTTGAAAATTATATAGACTCTTTAGAATGTGACGAAAATAGTAATCGGTAATAGGCTCA
>PJRA01000077.1:469060-479086 GCA_016987375.1 Brachionus koreanus
ATATAGAATTAACATGCCATAAAAAATCCATACTAATTCTGGCCCCGTTTTTTATGTTCAAATTTTTACTTTTTGATAAAGAAAAAAAAAGCTTATAAATCCAGATAATTTATTAAACCCAACTTCAATGCTATTGAATGATTTAGATCCAGGCTAATAATGAAAATTCTGAAATGAATATTAATGATGATGATAAGTCGAGTCAAAAGACTTTAGTCTTTTGAAAACATTCAGAGATGTCGCTTTCTTTTCTTTTCTTTTTTTGTAACCTAATACAAATTTTGTTTGAGTTAGATTAGATTATAAAAAAAGATTCCTTTTTCATTAGTCAGTATAAAACTTATAGCTTCATTTAATAGAAATTAAAAGATTGTTAGATTTCCTATATTCTTTTTAGCCTAATTATATATTTAAATTTTATTTAATAATAACTAATTAAAATAACTTTAAAAACAATCTGATTTTTTCTTGTTTAACAGAACCTTACAGTTTGTGATCATGGTAGCAAAATTGAAATAAATATTGCTGGTCAAAAGACTTTTTTTCAAAAAAAAATTTAACACTCAAAAACCGGACGGGTCTTATAATTTTTTTTCAATCATATCTTAAATAGAAAATATTATAAAATTTTTTAATTTTTTTTATAAAATAATTTTATTTTCATTGATAAAAAGTATTTAAAAAAAAATTAAATAAAAGGGTCTAAAAAGTCATCCGGTTTTTGAGTGTTAAAGTCAAGTCAAAAGGCTTTAAAAAGACTTTTTTTTTTAACTTTTGCACAAGTCTAAATTAGAAAACCATCAATTAAGCAAAATAATTTAAACAAAGATTTTTTAATGGTTGATATACCAAAGGCTTATGCTTCGCATAAAAGTTGTATGGTGTGTAAAGCTGATAATTCTTATCAAAAGTTAACAACTGTCCCTAATTACGCAATCATTTTAACATTGAACTCACGGTGATAAAATCAGATTTAAAAATCATTTTGTAATTGTAACAGTTATATAATAAAAATCACTCATTAATTTTTTTTTGTTATAAAATAATTTCAAATTAAAAAAGCGTGAAAAAACGCTTGGTGCTTCTAGTGTTAAATAAGTAAAAAAAATTAAATTACACAGATGTTTTATCATCTATTTTCAATGAAAACATAAAATCATAGTATGAATCTTTTATGAACTTTTAAGTGATTTTTTCAATTTTCAATTTTGTTTTGAAAAAATGAAAAATTTCTTATCTTGTTACCATCATAACATTAATGTACTTTATGGCATTTTTATCATTGATTAAATTTTTATCCAACTAGACTTATGTAATCTAATAAAACTAAAAATTTTTTTAAATTTATTTAAAATTTTGTTGGACCTAGTTAAATGAAGCTTACAATTAAATTAACCATATTTTACCAAATACGTATTCAGACAAATTAGGGGAAATTTAATTGTAAGCTTTCTTTTAACAAAATTGCATTTAAAAAATCTTTAGGGATCGATTTTGTTTAGAAAAAAGTGCTTTATTAGAATTAATATAGGTTTAAAATCAAAAAATATTAAATTCATGGGTAGTTGTATATCTACTATTAAAAGTTCATGAAAGAGAACATAAAAGTAGAAGAAATACATGGGTATAAATAGATTTAAGCGCCTAAAGTACATAAAAGTCAGTGGTAGCTAAAGATTTACTTTTAAAAAATCATGAAAGAACAGTTAAACAATGCAGTTGAGCAAATTTGTTAGCAAGAACTTTAAAATCGCAGATTGCATAAAGATGTAAAGTCTCTAGTTTGGACTTTTGGGATTAAAGCCAAGAAATAAATAAAACAATTTAATTTAGTTAAAAGTTTATTTAATGGAATCCAAAGTTAATACAAATAATTAGTAGTTTATATAGTGGTTAAATGTTAGAGTGCTCTGACTGTAGATATGACTTAACTATATTAAAAAATCATGAAAGAACAGTTAAACAATGCAGTTGAGCAAATTTGATAGGAAGAACTTTGAAATTAGCATTTCAACAAATTCACATTGTTCAATTTAATCAAGATAATTGAAAACAAAGCATTGGTATAATTCCATAATAGTTCAAATACTACATGTATAAGCACAACATTGGTATGACTTATCGTGAACGTCATAGTGTCTAACATTTGATCAGTTTGAATAAGTAGTATTTTTGTGAAAAATTGATCATTTTTCTTTACTAAAAATCTGATGTATTCAAATCTTATCATTATCTCTTTGTATAATTTGTTCCTTTTACAAAATTTATTATCTCAAATCCATTTACTATTTTAAACATGTGAATTAAATCTCGTCTCAATTGTCGTTATTCTAGACTAATCCAGACTTGTTTATAAGTCACAGTTTTAAGGCCACAAAATTTTAAGTCATTGCCGTGACTTGGCTTAAGACTTGTGACCTAAAAACAAATCTCTTGACATCTTGTCATCAACAACACTATCAATTAACCTTTTCTCATTCTCTTTCCACTCAGTTCTGTTTATCTCATCTCATTATTCATTTCTCTATGAGTGAAAAGTATTTTTGTAGCACCACGTTCTTGTACTTTCTCCAATGCATTCACGGCTATTGTTCAACTTAAACTCCCGACCTCTACAACATGTTCTGGATGTTCAGTTTGAGAAGAGCAAATTATCAGAAACTAGAGAAAGAAATCAGCAGAATAGGACACCGTGGTTAATGGTTTTTGATGAACAGGGTTGTTTGATCATAGAATAAATAAATAACAATAACTACTACTACTATTAGTATTCCTGGACTAAGTCCTATTTGACTATTTTTAAGTTGGCACTTATTTTTTTTGTTTAAATGATTTCGGGTTTTCCTAATGAGATAATTTTTTGTTACAGACCTGAAATAAATAAGCCAATTGAAGTAAAGAGACCAGAGACACTTGTTGAAAAAAAAACAAATGGAACAAAAGAAGTTAAACAAGAGAAAAAAAAGCCAAAAAGCAAAAGTAAAGAGAGTGGAGAGAAAAAAACTAAGCGCAAAAAATCCGAAAAAGAGCTATTGATCCAAGATGAACCGACATCGATAGCCGATGCTGAATACAACGAGCTAGTCTCGCCTGAACACGAGACAAATAGCAAAAAGGAAGAAGCTGCTGATGACTTTGAATTTTGGCTTAAGAATGATCAAATTGAAGAGAACAAAGTCGAGATCGAAAAAATCAATGAAGAAAAGCCTATTGAAGTTAAAAAAACAAAAAAATCAAAAAAAGACAAGGAATCCGAATCGAAAAAGAAAAAATCTAAAAAGTCAAAAAACGGTCAATTGGACACACTTAATGGAACAAATGGTACAGAATCAAAGCATGTTTTTAAACACATTACTTCCAATAAACAATTAAATATTGTAATTAAATAGTTTTTATTTTGTCTAATTTCTGTTTTAGTATTTTTTTTTCTTTAAAGTCAGCATTGATTGAACCCAATCGTATGAATTTAAATCAATTGATAATTAATTTAAGACTGGGAAATTTGACTAGTAGTTCGGAAATAAGCTCCATTGAATTGAACATTCTAAATAGCAATAGTCTCAGATTGCTAAGAGAAGACAACAAATCTTCTGACGAAAGTTTCAAACTACCATTTTCGCTTCTATCTTCCCAGGAGAATGGATTCGAGTGTATATTTCAAGTGGCTGATTGCACATATCCGCAAATATTAAAGGGAAACTTTACATATATGTTCAAGGTGAGATTGGAAAAAAAAAAAATTTTTTTTTTTTAAAAATTTAAAAATTTTTAATTTCTTCACAGACTGAATCCGGTTCTGTACATGAAAAAATTGATTTTAAACTAAAGATTCCGTGCTCTAGCTTTTTGATACCCAACTCATGTGATAGGTAATAGATTTATAAATTTTTAGAGATAGCTTTAAGCTTTTAAATTTTAAGTGATGAATTTGCCAAGTGGCTAATGGGTGGAGAATTAAATGCCAAGGGTAGTTTGAAGTTTAACGTGAGTGAATATGAGAATATGAACTCTATTCTAAGAACTTTGACATCTAATTTTATTCTAAATAGTAAAAATTTTAATTTTAAATTGATTTTATTTGGTACAAATTTTTTAAAATAAAGGAGTGGAAGTAATGGAGAACAATGCTTCTTTGTTTGCTTCCAATATGAAGCATCAGCCAGTATGTCTTTTGGTAAAACTATTGCCTGGTGAAACAGTGCTCATAGATGCCAAGTCAACCAGTCAAGCACTTATTGAAAATTTACTAGAAGAATTGCGAACTGTTCTATCACCATAGAAAAAAAAAAATTTAACTTTTTCAAAAATTCTAGTCTAATTTTTTTCTTTGTTAAGAGATACGATTTTTTTAATTTCGTAATTTTAAACGATTTTTAAATAAACTTTGCCAACTTTAAATCTTTATTTTTCTCTCATTTAAAAAAAAAAAAAAGAAAAATTAAATTCTAAGTACCAAAATATTCTTTACAATGCTTGAATTTAGAGAAACAAAATTAAATCTCATTTTAGATTTAACATTTACTTGAGATTAAAAAATTAAATTAGTTTGATTCAAAAGATGAAAAATGCTTCAGTGGAAAGCAATAATGGTGGTACCATTGAACAGCGGAAAAAACAGCGAGCTGAAGATTCAGAATTTTCGCCAATTGAAACAGCCACAAACACAAATGAGTCATTTTTGTCGTATTCATCTCATTCGACACCATTGATGGCCGTGACAAACACAAAAATTAGTTGTCCGACTTTAAGTGTTGAAAATTCAACAACAGCTAAAAGAGTAAAACAGAAATTAGCTTTAATTGTGAAATAAATAATTTTATTTTAGAAAAGAAAATATTCTGAAGAAGATGAAAACTATTGCTATTTTAAGAGTGACATTGATTCGATTTTAAAATGTCCTGTTTGTCAGAAATTTTTCGACCAAAATCAAAACCTTCCGAAAATGATGTGCGATCGGCTAACTGTTTGTCTCGAATGTGCCAAAAGCACAGAGATTAAATGCAAATTTTGTGATAAAGTTCACTCGGAAACAAATAGGACAAACTCGACCATATTGGCTCTGATAACAATAAGACCTATGAAAATAAACAGTGAAGAATTAGTTTTTAAATCAAAATGTCAAAAAATAATTCGCGAAAGTATTTCTTTATCTGAGAAAATTGGCGCCACAAGTTGTTCATTTAAATTAAAGCTAGAAAATTTGTGTGAAGAAGTAAAAAGTACAAAAGCATATCAAAATTTTATTCAAAAATTAGAGAATATTTTCAAAATTTCTAATCTTGTCAAATAATCGCATCTAACTGTTTTTCTTTCCATACTAATTATAATAATTTATGATAATTTATTTAATTATTATAATTTTATTATAATTAATGTTGATTATAATAATTAGTTAAGTGCTCAAATGTAGTAATTATAATAAATTATCATAAATTTTTTAAAATTGCAATACTAAATTAGCAATTAATGAACTAATTATAATAATTTATTCAAAAAATAATCACTTATATTTCTATATGAACAAATCTGATTTGAAGCAAATATTAGAACATGTGTCCAAAATAAAGCACAGTTTTGTCACAATTAATGAGACACTATCTCAAATTGAGCCAGTTGTGCTAAGCAAAGATTTATTAATTGAGAGTACATTTCCAGTAAATGATAATGTTAAAACTATAACAGTGTATTTTGATTTTGACGGTCTTCAAGATAGAAAATGGTTCTATCCGATAAATAAAAAAATTTTTTTTTGCATCGAATCCGCGTCCAGGAAAGACTTTATTGAAAATAAACTCAAAATAATCGACAACAAACAAGAATTAATTAATCAAAAACTAGTCAAAAATTTCTCACTCAACTCAACAATGGTCTCATTTGATAGCAAAAATTTTATAGTCATTTTGAATTCAGATGAAAGACAAATAATATGTTTATATGAAATAGAAGGAAGTTTTCAAAATTTGAAATTTGTCAATGCTGAAAAAAAAATAATTTACTTCAATCAAAATGAGATTATGATTTATGTTGAGAAAAAAAAGTGTATCACTGTGCTTGACCATGAGTTTAACAAAAAATCAGTGTTTGGTCAATTTGAAAATGAGGAGGCCGACTTTTATTTGCCCAAAAACGGCTTTGAACTTGTCTTTGCCAATAAGGACATAATTTTGATCAGAGATTTGAAAAAAAATTGCCTAAAAATAATGGAACGAACTAGTGGCAAGTATATTCATTCCTATTTTGTTGAATCGGTCTATATAGACAAAATATTTGTCGACAAAGCCAACAGACTTGTAATGGTTCACAAAACCTATGACACAATTGATTTTTTAGACTTGAACTTAAAGCAGATAAAGCGTGTTAATTTAGAATTGATATCAGAAATTAATGAGTGCTTTATCACATATGATAATCATCTGGCTTTTGTTAATTTTGATAAATGTTTTATTATATTTGTAAAACTTTAATTTTTAAAATAATCTAATTTAGCTTCATAATTCGTTGTTTTGTCATTTTAAGTTAACAGCCAAAATCGATATGTTTCAATTTTTTCTTTTAAATTAAAATTCAATTTTTTAGAATAAATAACATTTTATTTAGTAATAAATTAATTTTCAATTTAGATGAATTTCTTTGTTCTAATGAGACTTAGTAGTAAGTTCAGGAAGCATTTTTCTTTAAGTCATATTAACAATATTTTCAAGTCATTCTTAAATTGTCTCAGATATATCACTTACTCTTAAATACTTCTTAATTGTTTCGGTTTAAGTAGCTGGAATATGTTTCTCTCTTTATTTTTATCTTCTTTCAAGAGGTCATTCAATTCTTTGAATAAAGATTTTTTACTCAGTTGGTCTTGTGTGTTTTTTTTTCGAGCTTTGTTAATTCACCGCTCATTATTCACAACCTTTTTAAAGTTTTAGTTCTAGTTTTTCTTTAGTTGATAATTTTCGAGAGAAGAAGAGTTAATTTTTGATTAAAATTTTTCGTTTAAAAGCTCTCAGTTAGTGCTATATTCTGATTTATAACAGGTGTGGAATAAAAAATGGCACAAAATTAATTTTATCATAAAAAATTTTTTATTTAATAAAATATTTAGACTTTTTTAAATTATAACTGAACATTCTTATTTTGAAAAAATAATAGAAAATAATAAAATATCTCCAAGATAGACATGTTGATTGACCGTTAAACCACTAGGTACAAAATAGGGTTCGCTTATTCCGCATTGTGAAATAGCCAACCAGATCACTAATTTTTCTTCAAATTTTTTAACTCATTTGTTCTTTACACTCTCAGTTGTCTTGCTTACCTTACTGCTATAAGTAATATTATTCCCTGGCAGCGCGGCTATACCAAGAGTGAGGCCGGCCAAAATTAATTCTGGCCATGTAGTAAAAAAAAATTAGTAAAAATTCTAGAGGATTCCCTGATAAGCTGATATTTTAAAGTTCTTTTAGACAATTTTTTCAACTGTATTGTTTAACTGTTCTTTCATGAACCTTTAGTAGTATATCTACAGCTACCCTTGATTTTTATGTAAATTATTCACTTAATGCCATATGTATCCATCAAAATAATAAACAAATTAAGAGAATATATATAACTAGTTGATATTAGATATTAAGTGTAAGCTGCTCAAATTACGTGTTTGTATATGTAGTTTTTGAACCAATACGGACATGAACATTTGCTTAACTGCCACTGAGTTTCGTTGGACGTTACATAACACTACATTAACTCTCAATCAAATTCTTCTTGTCTTTTTGTTTTACTTAAAAATCATTTTTTCGTTCATTCTCATAATAAATATATTAAATAATATTTAAAATAAAATTTAATTGAAAAAAAAAGTTTTAATTTTAATATTTATTTCCTTTTTTTTATTTTAAATTTTAATAAATGATTCTGAAAAAAAGCTTTGCTTGGAAAAAATTTTTGTTTAAATTTAATAATTAATTTTAGAATAGAAAAAAAATTAATATTTTGGAAAAAGTAAAGCTAAATAAATCCAAACAGATAGAATTGTGTTTGGATATGAATGAACATAAACACTGACACCAAATTGCACATTATCAGTAGCTATTGCATGAATTTGGGTGGCATAAACAGCTTCAATCACCGACTCCATATTCGTGTAGGGAATATTAATCGGAAAACCGGACATACGATAGCTTTCAATAGTTTGCTTGAGAGCTTCCGGCTCAGCATCTTGAATCTTCAAATTATAATTGTTTTGCATTTCTTTTAGCAAACGTTTTAGGGGTATTGAGACAAAACTGGCAAAACGAGTGCTATAGCGAGTTTGTCGCCACTCTTTAAGCTTTGTTTTAATCTCTATTTCGATTCTAGACTCCAAATCGGACACATTTTTCTCGTCTGTTTTGGCAAACACCAATCTCTCGGGCTGAATAGACTCGAATGTTTCGCCCGAACTCTTGCCCAGAAACGGCTTCCATTGCTTAGAGTTTCCAACATCAAACTTAATTCTATAAGGCTCATCAAACGGCTGCACATTGAACCAGATGTCGGTAGAGTCAACCAATGCACTGACCACATTGACCGGATTGTGCGGCTCGTTGACTTTGTAAGGCTTGCCATGAAACCATAACGCGTAGTAAATATTTTTTTCCACGGGGTCTTGTTCCTGTGTGAGCGGGTAGCAGCTCAACCCGTTCGTGATAGAAGAGCCTTTAAGATAAAATAATTTTTTTTTTTTCATTATTTTTTTTTTAGATTAAGTACCAATTAGTAGCCATGCTTTTTTGCCTAGGCCAAGAAAAAAATTCACCAATAAAACAGAATGCTCTTCTTCATCGCCTGATAAAATTTCCAAAAATTGCTTTAATAAAAAATAAAAATTCAAAAATTTTTTTCAATATTTTTTTTTACATCACAAGTTGACCATATGTCACATATACCAGGAAAAATGAGTGAATCAGACACAAATGGAATCATTGAGACAAATTTTGCAACTCTTTGCTTTAAATTTAAATTTAATTCTGATTATAGAGTCAATTTTGATATTAATTTACTGCTGTTTCAAGGCTTGTCTCGCCGTTTTCAATTAGTTCTTCAGGCGGCTTAATAGGCCTAATGTATCTGGTAATTAAAACAGACTTTCCGTCAGTGTTCATAACAACTGGCTTAAGATCTCTATTAGGATATTTTTTTTTCATACCAGTTGACCAACTAACAACTTTATCCAAAAGCTCTATGCTTTCAATAGAGTCATACTTAAAAAATAAGAATTAAAAAGTAAGTTTAGAATTATTCTTGTTAAAGAATACGCCTTCTCTGTAGGCATCTGGCACCACTAATTGAGGCTCAATGGTTATAAACAAAGAAATATATGATGATTCTTTAAGCGGTTCATTCAGATTAAAATTTGCTTCAATGTTTGCCATCGATTGCAGATAGGTTTGCTTTGGATCGCGAGTGTAGCCTAGTAGAACTGGTGGAGTCTCTAACTTAAAGGTTCCTTCTATTTTTGATTTAAAATAAACATTTGAAAATGGAATTTTCAGGCTTCCGAGCCAATAGCGATGTTTTTTAAGATGAACTGTGTGTTCTCTGTCTCGTTCATCTTCGAGCACATCAATTTCAATTTCATCGAAAACGTTTATGTAAATGTTGTCTTTACATGTTTGTAGACTCTCTGGTCTTAAATCATTATTTGGAGGTCTAAAAAAATTAAATAAAATTATTTTTTTTTAGTTTTAATCATTTTTTTTATTGAATGAAAATATTGGATATTGATTTAGAGCTTGATTAAATGATCATAAAAGCTGTTAAAAATATTTTTTTAAGGAAAAGGTTGAAAGGATAGCTAGGTAATTTTTAAAGTTTTTTCAAAAACTCGCCACTGATTTTAATTCTAAGACTCAAGGGGTTAGGATAAGTAAGTATACTATAATGAGATATCTCAAAAAAAAGGATTAGAGTCTCATACAGCGGTCAGAAAACCGCTTCTTAAAATAAAAGATAGACAAAAAAGATATAAGTGGTGTAAACAGAGACTTAATTGGA
>PJRA01000077.1:484447-558817 GCA_016987375.1 Brachionus koreanus
GTAGCCTCTGTGTTAGATTGGAGCTGTTGCTCAAAAAGGTACTAGAAAAGGATATGAGCTCCTCCCCATTATCCACTAGGATAGAATAGGGTAAAAAAAAATGATTTGATTTGAGACATGTATAGATACTTTTAATAAACTGATTAATTGTACTTTAACTTAATTTTTTTATCCTTCTACTTAAATTGACATTCTTTTTTTCGTTTTTTACAAATAAAATAAAATTTTATATTCATTTGTAAGTAAAAATTTGGTTTAAACGAAAGCGTAAGCCATTCAGACAAAAATAAATCATACCTATGATTAATTAAATTTTGTATAGGAATGCTTTATTAAGTAACCTACCGCTATCAATCCTTAGTAAGCAATATAGAAATATTTATCAATTAAGTAAGAATCAAAATAACTCTTTGGTTTAATTATTAGGATAGGTTCTTAAGAAAAAAATCTAAAAAACATATGTTCTTAGAAGGACCGCCGCTAGTCTTATCCTGTAATTTTAAAGTCATTCCTAGTTCAAGAGTTTATTAAATTTAAATAATCTAACCTTAATCAATTCCATGAGATCAGCATTTTTAGGGTCGTTTGGATCTAGATTTGATTTTGTGACCCATTTGGCCAATTTGTCCAAGTCTTGCATATGCGATACGCCCAATGCTGCAACAGGATCAACATTTTTGATATCTTCGCCATAATTAGCTGCATTAGAGGTGTTTGTTTGCTTTGGCGGAGCTAGTACAGTGCCATCTTTTTCGTCAATACCCCATCCCACGCCAGCCTTGAGTTGGCCCGATGTGAAAAATAATTCGCTTTGATTTTTTGTGTTTAGATACATGTAGAATTCATCAGATGAAGAAAAATCAAAGTCTTCAAGCGAATAATTTTGAGACGTTAGGCTTTCATCCGGTGTTGGTATCAAAATCTCGGCAATCATACGTGCCTTTGAGTTAATGCTTTCAAATAGCTGTATGATTACTGAGTCAGGTTTGGACATCATGAAAACATTGAATATTTGCTCCCATTTAACTGTAAAATCATTTTGTAATTGACTTTCTTTTGTCTTGTAAACAAGCTTATGATTAAGGTAAATTTTTGCAAAAACCTTAGTATTTATTAGCTTATTTCTTCGTTTTTTTTCAATCCTTAAATTTAAATTTAAAAAAAAAAAATATTTTTTTAATTTTAAATTTACTCCAGGCATTCATTGGTTGGTGTGACCATGGAAGTTTCTTCAACAAGTTCAAAAGTGAGAATAGGATCGCCAGGTGCTTTGCGGCATTCATTATAGTGTTTTTGTAATGATTCGAATATTTCCTCTTCATTTATTTCATCTGGTCTAGCTGGTTCTTCAAGATCAGGCTCATTTAGTATTTCATTGTCTTTTTCTTCTTGTTCTTTTTCTTGCACTATAGTATTCAAGTCATTGTTTATTGTATCTTTATTGGCTTGACGCTTTTCTTGACGTTCCAAAGCCCCTTGCTTGATTTTAACAGTTTTAAATAAGTAAATAAAATACTATATGAAAATTTAAAATATTCAAAGAAATGTTTAACAGGGAAGAAAACGTAATCAAATGAAAACGAAGTCATTTGTGTCACCAAGTGCAAGTACATTTTCAAACATATAATTCAATACTTTATTTTTTTGCACTTATATATTTGTTTACCTGAATTATCACTTATTCATTAACTAATCAACTTGTGCACAAAGATAACTAAGAATTATAATTCGAAATGCTTACAAATAAATTTACCAATTAAAGTACATCTTGACTTAACGGGTCATGCATAAGTAAATGGACAAAAGTTAAGTTAACTTGCCCGATCATGCAAATGATCAGGGGATCATATATATTATATTTACTTATAAACTACTAAAATTTAGCTATAATATTGCAAAAAAAAAATTTTTAAATAGGACTTTCTAATTTGAATACGATCAACCGTATTCAAATTGGAGATCCGATCAAGGACAATAAGAGAACGGACAAATATAAAATCGTCCAACTACCTGGACAGCTGTAAGGAAGACAAAACTGAAGAGATTGACCAATAACCGAACTGATGTGAGTCAAAGGCGTCTAGCAAGAAAATTTAATGTCCACCAGACAACAGCTGGCCGGCAGTTAACAAAAATGGATATTTTATATCGTAAACGTGAAAAAACACCAAAATATAGCACATACAGCATGAGAAAGCCAAGAAATTGAGTAAAAAACTTTCAAATATGCTATATAGTTCACCATGTTCGCTTATTTTGGACGACGAAAAGTACTTTACTTTGGCGGGCGACAACATGCCGGTAAATGCTGAATATTACACAAATGACATGTCTACTAGTCCGGACAGTATTCGCTTTGCTGGAAAAGAGAAATTTCCAAAGAAGGTGTTGGTTTGGATAGTCATATCCAATCGAGGTATGTCTAAGCCTCTTTTTCGATTACCAAAGTCGGTTGCCATCAATTCGAGCATCTGTATCGACGAATGCTTGAATAAACGACTGCTCCCATTTATACATGAGTATCATGAAGACCTTGATTACGTTTTTTGTCCTGACTTAGCGTCTGCTCACTATTCTATGGTAAGCACAACATGGATGAACGAAAATGTAAATTATGTGACCAAAGATATCAAATCACCAAATGTCACTCAAGCGCGCCTAATCGAAAATTTTTGGGGTTGTTTGAGTGAAAAAGTATACGAGGGAGGTTGGCAAGCCTCAACAGAGCAACAGCTGATTAACTGCATTAAATTAAAGTTGTAGGAATTTGACTGAAATTTTGTGAAATCGCTTATGACAGGGGTCAAAGCAAAAAGAAAAAGCTCAGAAAAATTGGTCACGATTATTTAAAAATCATAATTCTATTGAAAAATAAATTCTTTACACCAGAAAAATAACCAAAACTTAATATCATTTTTATTTTTTGAGATGTTCGCATTTAATTTTTGTCCATTTACTTATGCACACCCGTTAATTATAGACTTGTGTTATCAACACGAGAATACAGGTATAAATTGAGATTCAATTCTTAGAACTTCAGAACGTTCAATTAACTTAATAAAACTTAAAACAATATATTGTATATATTGATACCAGTAACATATTTCAATTATTTTTTATTATTTTTTTCAAAAATAAATCAAACCATAACGAAGCTATTTTTTTTTATTTAAAAAAAGTATCATTTTAAATTTTTTTTTTCAATTGCTATTTACCTTTTTAGCTTTCTGGTATTTAAACATGCGATACTTTTGGCTGTATTCAATCATTTCTTGGTCATATAATTCTTTTTTTTCAGCAACTATCTCGTCAAACTCTTCTCTTAATTCTTTTTCTAAAAGTTTTTCCTCTTTTGACTTGTTAACATTTTGTCTGGAAAAAAAATTTTATTTTTAAATTTTTTTTTCAGTAAAATGAATTTACTTTTTAATTATGAGCTTGTATTCGGTATTGCGATAATTTTGCTTGAATCGCAAATCTTTGAGCTCTTTCCAAGTGCTCAGAATTTTTTCAGTTAGATTTTTTTTTAAAAACATTTCATTGTCTCTTAGCTGACGGGTTTTTTTTATTTCATTTTTGTATGAGTTTAGTCTGGCAATGTCTGCTGGCAAAGGTTTGTTTTCGTCCAAGTCAATAGCATGAGAGGCCATCTCTCCTCTGAAATTGTTGAGTGCACTTTTCAACGCATTTAGCTAGTTTAAAAAAATTAATTTTTTTAAATTATTATTTTAGAATTGATCCAAAATATACTCAATTTTCATAACAGTATTTAGTGTGAAAAAGAAAAAATAAATTGCCACATAAATGTATTTATTTGTCTTTGAAAATAAATATCAATAAAAATGTAATATCTTTTTTTTATTTTTTTAACTAATATTTGGTTTTGTTACTTTATTTTTAACTATTTCATTTAAATAGTATAGCATTACTAATTGAACATATAATGTTTATTTCTTGGTCCAATTTTTCTGTTTTAGCTTGAAGCCTAAAGGATATTAATAGATGTATCATAAGGTAATCTAAATATATGATTAGATTCTTAGAACATTCAAAAGACTTATGAAACATTTACGTAACAATAAATTTTTTTTACTGACAGGTTAATTGGCAAAAATCGATTTTTTTCTACTTTCAAAAATAAACTTAACAAAAAGTCAAGTTTTTTTTTTTGCTAAAAGCTTTTAAAACAAAAAAAATTCCTACTTTTTGGGTCAAAATTTCAGTCAAATTTTTCTCTTCGGTTAGTTTAAAATGATCGTACATATTTTTGAGCCTAAAAGCAATGACATGTTCAGGACTGAACAAATGATGAAAGCTGAATTTAACTTGATTTATGTCCAAATCAAGCCTGTAGCGTGCAACATCGACAGAATTCAGTCTTCCTTTATCAGCCATGAGATTAGCTGCAAAGTTATCCATATAAACTGCTTTTCTGTATGAAGACCAAAGCTCTTCTGGCAGGTTGTCTCTGAATGACGGCCTGGTTGAAACATATTTGATCGGATCGGGCAGAGAAATTATTTCGCCATCTACCTCGAACCATTTAAGGCCCATCTAGACACAAATATTTTTAAATTTTAATAAATAAAAATTATTTTTTTACATTATCTGAAAATTTTATTAAACGATTTTCCATTAGATTTCTATTTTTTCTGGTTACAAAAGGCTTTCGGCCAACGTAAATGCCATCTTCTTCCAAAAATCTAGGCTGGACGCCTTCTGCACTTGTTTTTTGTTCAAATGGCACACGTGAACCAAGAGGCATGAACAACTTTTTGCTTTCGAATTCGCGCACCATGTCTTCAGGAATGTATATTGCCTTTAAGAAAAGCATTTCTCGCCAATCTTCTTCCAAATTGAGGATCAATGGAGCACTGTCCTCGGTCACATCTTTATCCCCATCTTCATCATTTGTCTTATCTTCTTTTTTTTCTTCCGATTTAGCTTCTTCTTCGCTTTTTTCCCATGTTTGCTTGGAAAAAAAATCCATTTGATCCTCGGCATTAGGCAAACGAATTTCCTTTTAATTTAAAATAATCAAAAAAAACAAAAAATTTCTACTTTAATTCAATTCCTACATCTATAACCGCTAGGCCAAGTTTTCTAAATTTATTTTTTGCTCTACGTTCTTTTTCTTTTTCTTTTTTGCTTTCTTCCGCATTTCGGTCATCCTGGCACAAAAAATTAAAAATTAAACAAAAAATTTTTTTTTCTAAATTTACCAGAGCAGAACTAGGCCGATCTTTGCGCGATGCCATCAAACGATAGTTTTTCTCAGCATTTTGTTGCTTTAAATAATTATTAAAAATTTTAGTTTACAATTAAGACAAAAAAAAACATTTACTTGAAGTTTGAACATTTTTTGCCTAAAAGCCTCAGCGGCTGATTGTCTAAGGCTGGTTTGATCCATGCTTGAAGTGGTTAGGTCCAATTTAGTGTCCGGTTTTATGGTTTCATCCATGTCACTCTGATTGTCTTCGCTTTTCACCTTCTCCAATTTGGAAAGTAAATTTTTTTTGAGTTTCTCGCGAATTTTGTCTCTGATATTGTCGATTTCATTTTCGACTTGTACCGGATTTTGGTCAACAATTTTCTCAGAAAGCTCTCTGCTCTTGTCGCGATGTTTTTTGTCTAAAAGTTCTCTATTTCTCGGTGTTGACTGAGACTCTTCGTCATCAAAAGCCGGATTGTCTTGCGCAGTGTTCAATTGTGCCTTGCGTCGAGCCCTTTTGGCCTTTAACGTGTCCCGAATGTTGCTTAAATTTTAAAAAATTTTATATTCATACAAATTAACATTGAGCAATGCTCACTTTTCCATTTAGGCTTTAATATTTCATTGATAAATACAAAACAAAAATATATTCTAAATTAATACTTTTAACTGACCTTAGCTTTATGACTGATTTAAATTTATGTTGCCATGGTAACCAAATAGATACATATTTTAAATGAGCATGTTTATACTTATTTGGATATGTTGACGACAATTAATTTATCTTTATTTAGTTTTTTTTTCTAATTTTAAAATTAGAATTGAACCTTTTTCAAAAATGGAATCTTTTTTTTAGTTTACATTTAAAAATTTTTCAAGAAACTAATGTGTTTAATTCATAAATTTTAGATTTTCTTTACAATTAAACAAGATAGATGCTAGCTTTCTCTCTTTGATAGTTGGCATCAATAAAGTTCAATTTATTTATTTAAAAATGAACCCATAAATATAAATACTCCATTCTTAAAACTACAGATCGTTCAATAATTTAAATTTTGTATTTATTAGGATAAGTTTCTTTTTCAAAACTTTTTATCATCTAAAGAAATGAAATTTTTTATAGCGTGGCACTATTAAAAAATTTAAAAATAAAAGAAAATGGTGAATCAAATGTCTGATTTGTTGACCTTCTAATGAATTGCTTTTGATAGCACCATAATCCTTCTATTGGATTCAATTTTCAATGGTAATTCGAAAGGAAAATTACTTTGATGCCGTATTTTGTTCCAAGAATTATTCATCTCTACTCTCATAGTCCTAATTTAAATTTTATATGATTTTTTTTAGAATTTTGTCTAGTTTTATAATTTAATTAAAAAATTTATGGTCTTGGGACAATCAAAAAAATCGGAAAAAAGCACAAAAAAAATGTGTCTTTTTGTTTTAAAGTGCCAACTTAATTCCACTTAAAATACTTGAAAAAATATATAGATATACCCAGTCACAAAATAAACGATGATTAATAGATGAAAATTGTCAGATGAATCATCAATGAGTTAGCAACCATTTTATCGTAATTCTACGATGAAAATTAGAAAATTTCATCGAACATAATCGATGAATAATGGAAAAAATATATTTAAATTTTAAGAAATTTTTTTTTTTTGATTTGTCAGAAAAATAAAACTTAAATAAAATTGCTTGTCCCTTGTGTGCATAAGTGGAAATGCGAAAAGAAGAATTGCGCAACTCATATTCTGCAGAATTTTTGAGCAAATAATTTAGCAAAAAATTTTGTTAGAAAAATTTTCAAAAAAATTTATACACAAAACTGGTCTTATGATGAGTGGTCAAAAGTAATTTTCAGTGACGAGTCTAACTTTCAATTGATTAATAAAAAAAACAAAGTCAAAGTAAGACGGCTAAACTCAGAAAAGTACTCAACTCGATTCATTCAACCTAGAGTTCAAGCTGGTGGTGGTTCAGTAGGAATATGGGGGTGCTTTTCTGCGAGTGGTATTGGACTAAATAAAATGTACAGTAACAGAATGAATCAATATTCTTATCTCGATGTTCTTGAAAACCGACTAATTCCCTCGAGAGATTTACTGATCAAAGACCATGATGATTGGTATTACCAGCAAGACAACCCGCCATGTCATAAGGCCGGTTCAATCACTAAATGGTTTAGTGAAAATTCAATCTCTGTCATCTTATGGCCAGCTAGAAGTCCGGACTTGAATCCAATAGAGAATATTTGGGCCATTGATATTATTGATCAAAAACTGTCTAATCATACTATACCTAATCTAGCCGAGTAAGAACGCTTAGTAAATAAATATTGGAACGAAGTAGGGGTTGAATTGTGAACAAAATTAGTCGAGTCGATGCCAAATAGGATTAAAGCATGTCTAAAAGCCGGTGGGGGTTGTTTTAAGTATTAAGTTTTAGATTGTCTTATATTTATTGGACATTTTAAGAAGAAAGTTTTTTTACGCCGCAAAGTTTAGTTGTAAATATTTCCTGTTATAGATAATATTTTTTTCTACTTTATTTTTTTAATTAATAGCCAAAAGTCTAATTTTGTAAATAAAATATTATAATTAAGTCAAATTTTTTTTATTTGTCTAATTTTTTTATTCATATTAAATTAGTCGTAAAAAAGAACATGTGTCTTAAACTTATGAGAAGAACTGTAAATTGCAATTTCTAGTATTGTTCCCATTGTTAATCTCAATTTAAAATAGACCATGACTGGGTTAGTGATGGGATTTCACATTTCACATCCTCGTAATCAGGCGTTCATCTCCTTTTCAAGTACCTTTTTTGAGCAACAGCTCCAATCTAACACAGAGGCTACTGCATCGAGTTGATCATCTACACTCAAAATTTTACCCAGTCGAAACCGGTCTCCCATTTCTTTTTTTTGATGAATGGGGTTTAAACATACGCCCCGTATTGCAGAGACATTTTGAAGATTTTTGAACCCTCGATCCTCTATTTTATAATATGTCTGGGTTAAATTAATTAAATTAAATTCTGGGATTATTTTCTAAATTAAATTTTTGACTGTTTTCTTATTTTGAATCTAACATGATTCAAATATGCATGATAGAAGAAGCAAAGAAAATTTTATTTAGCTATTCATTTCAAGCATATATTAATTTTTATTTATTAAGAAAAAAAATTAAAATATTTTATTTATTAGAAAATGCTTGTGTGAGCTTTCTCTTTTGAAATAACAAAATTAAACTAAATGGATTAAAATGTGACTTTAAGATCTATTGATACAGAGAATCATGAGTTTTATTGACCAGCAAGTGAAGTGTATTTCTTCTTCTAGTTGAAAAGCTGTTTATTATTTTGCGTAACTCTTAAAACATTGAGATAAAATAATTTTAGTTCAAATAAAAATAGAAATACCGTTTTTATAAAACTTGTTTAGACCAGTGTAAATTACTGGATTTATTGCGCTATTAGTGTAGGCCAATAGATATACCAAAAAATAAACCCAATTAAACCATGATGGCATCTAGAAAATAAAAATCAACTTATTCAGACAAAAATTTGCAAGTTTAGTTTACTTCCTGTCCATCAAATTGTTTATATGCTTCATAGAGTATGAGCACTTGGACCGGAGACCAGCAAATCGTAAACGATACGATCAAGCCTATTAGAAGCAAGTTTACTTTTTGACGACGTCTCATCAGAATATTTTTTTCCGAAGAGTTTTCTCTGACAAATCTTAAAATTTTGGTACGCTTCAATTTTCTCATTATGAGAGAATAGGAAAATAGCATAATAAGAATTGGAATAAAAAATAGAACAAAACTAATAAATGTATAATAGACACGACGAAAGGGCTCGTTTACTTTGACTATACACTTGGAATTGGGCTCGAATTTGTATGAAATTGGCCATGCATCCGAACACCTTAATTTTAAAATATTCAATAATATTTTTTTTAATAAATTTTCAAATAAAATTCAATGTTTTTTTTTTCATAAGATTTCTTTTTTAAAAAAAATAGCCTTAACTTACCATACTTCAACGTGATTCTTCCAAATACGCTTGTATTGTTTTCTATAGATAAAAATTGGAAATGCTGCCAAGCTTGAAAACAACCAAATCAGAATAATAGCTTGAATTGACTGTTTTCTATCAATTTTTTTGCGCATAGTACATACAATACCTTTGAACCGGTCCAAAGATATAAGTGACAAAGTTGATATTGCAGCTATCAAACACATCACTTTAAAAAGAAATTATATATTTTTTTTATTTAAAAATTTATCGTAATAATTTATTTAAAGTCCTTTAAAAATAAAATTTAAGAAATATAATAAAAATATATTGAATTAAACAAAATCACAAAGACAAGAAAGTTTTAAATGTAAAAATAAATATTGCTAAGTATCTACCGTTTACAATTCTTTTCAGTGCTAGCTTCTCTTTTCTTTATTATTTATATAATTTGAATGTTGTTTTAAGCCATTACCAAGCTTATGCTGATGACACAAAAAAGATCAAGTTCAAATCAATATTATGATGGGGCTGTGAAGTTAGTTTCAATTCGATCTTTTCAATTAAGAAAAATTTGAATAACTTTTTTACTTAAATAGATAGTTTAAATGTGTAAAATGCTTAATTATGGGCAAATTTGCTTAATCCGAAAATCTAAGTCTGCAGATCTCTGCAATGTAATTGCACAGTTGACTAGAATAATTTTTAATGACGTGCAAAATTCAGAAAATTGCAGAGACTTGCAGACTTAGATTTTCGGATTAAGCAAATTTGCTCATAACGGGTGAGGCATAAGTAAATAGACAAAAGTTAAGCTTACTTTCCCGATTAGGAAAATAATCAGATGATCTAATATATATGTATTTAATTTACTAACTATTAGCTATAATGTTGGAAAAATTTATTTTAAAATGCCACTTTCTGTGACTGAACGAGAGAATTTTTGAAAAGCAGTCAAAAATATGATTTCACAAATGAAAAAATCTGACCTTGTCGCGCACTTTACAAAGCAAGGAATTGCTCAAAGTACCATATATAATACAATTAACCGTATTCAAAATGGAGATCCGACAAAAGACAATAAGTGAACGGGTCGTCCAAGCACCTGGGCAGCTGCAAGAAAGAAAAAATTGAAAAGATTGACCAATAATCGAACTGGAGTGAGTCAAAGACGTCTAGCTAGCTAATTTTCTGTCCACCAAAAAACAATTGGTCGACAATTAAAAAAAAATGGGTATATCATATCGAAAACGTGAAAAAACGCCAAAATATAGTGTCGTACAGTTTGAAAAAGCAAAGCACTTGAGCGCAAAACTTTCAAATATGCTATATCGCTCACCATGTTCACTTATTTTGGACCACGAAAAATACTTTACTTTTTCGGGAGACAACATGCCGAATATTACACAAAAAACAAGTCTTCTTGTCCGGACATTGTTAAATAAAAGAGAAATTTCCAAAGAAGGTATTGGTTTGGATAGTCATATCCAATCGAGGTATGTCTAAGCCTCTTTTTCGATTACCAAAGTCGGTTGCCATCAATTCGAGCATCTATATCGACGAATGCTTGAATAAAAGACTGCTCCCATTTAAACATGAGTATAATGAAGACCTTGACTACGTTTTTTGACCTGACCTAGCGTCTGCTCACTTTTCTTTGGTAAGCACAACATGGATGAACGAAAATGTAAATTATGTGACCAAAGATATCAACTCACCAAATGTCACTCAAGCATGTTCAATTGAAAATTTTTTGGGTTGTTTAAGTCAGTTTGAGAAGCAGCTGATTAGCCGAAGTGAGTTGAAGGAATTCGACTTAAATTTTGTGAAATCGCTAATGGCAAGTGTAAAAGCAAAGCTCAGAAATATCGGCAACATTGGAGTTTTTTCTTTATTTAAAAATCTCAATTCTATTAAAAAATAAATTCTTTACCTTATCAAAAAAAAACCATAACTTAATATCACTTTTAATTTTTGTCCATTTACTTATGCCTTACCCGTTAATTAAGCATTTTACAAAACTAAATTATCTATTTTAATAAAAAATTTTATTCAAATTTTTCTGAATTGAACCGAACTTCACAGCCCCATTATAATATTGATTTGAATTCCTTGAGTAAGTCAAAAGTCGAAAGAGTTTTTGGTTACAGAGTGATTTAAAATGGGATAACCAAGTCAAAAATGCAACAACTTAAGCAAATTGGATGTTGGGTCTAATTTAAGAAAGGATTTAAGTATCTTTGCAGCAAGGCTATTGAATTATTCTATTATTTAATGGCAAGACTGCACATGGAGTGTGCTGTCAGTGCATGGTGCCTTTATTTAGAAAAAATATAATTGATTTTAAAAGTGTGTAATTTGGATTATCAACAAAGCTTAATTTAACTAGCTATAGTACAAGAAGAAGATTAAGAAGTGATCTAATTTAAGTGTTCAATTCGGGTAGCTGAATATATGAGTTGAGGAGAAATAGCTGTTGGCTAAGACGAAAACGAAAAAAGAATTGTCTTCTTGAAAATAACTTTTGTACAAATAGAGTTATAAGTGTACAAAACAAACTGCTTTGTCTACTATTATTTCTTCCAATTTATTTTTCACTTCAAAAAGAAAAATATTATCCTTTCTATTCAAATTTTCGTACACTTTTATCATGTTTAGTCAAAAAATTTTGCGTTTTAAAAATGTTTTTGATTTTTGCATATTGATATTTCTAAAACTCATATAATAAATTAAAATAAACAAAATTGAATGGTCTTCAAAATGATATGTCTAACTTTAGTTTATTTAATTCTAAAAAATTATAAAATTAAAATTTTGCTTAGCATTTCGTAATTGTTGGAAAAAAGTCCTATCAGCAGCAACATTAGTCAGTCGTCAAATATGTCTAATTGAAGGTGAAAATGTGGTGAATTTACCAAGGAGCAATACACTTCGGGCTGGCTCTAAACGACATAAATGCAGAAATAAATGGTTATGACAAAATATGAGAAAACAAAATGTCTAAAAATTTTTTTATTTTTTTTTATTAATTATTAAAAACCTTCTAAAAAAAAAAGTTAAAACGAATGCATGCTTTAGTTCAAGAAAAATATTCTTCTTTGGTAAACCGAAAGCTAAGTTTGTTTCTTTAAGATGAAGAAGAAGAACAATGCCAAAAATAGAAGAGCATATAGCTCAGATCTCTGTCCTTCTGATTATTATCTTTTTCTCTCAATGGCTCATTTTATTTGATCATACTTTATTTTGAAGTTTAACGAACTATTTCATTAAAAAAAAAAACGCAAAATATTTTGACTCACCCTAATATAATATTAAGCTTTATCTTATTTGCAAACTTGAATATAATGGTTTATATTGAAGATTTTTCTGCTTTTCTCTTATTAAAAAACTATTTCATATATATCAGTAAATTTTTTCCTCGCCCAAATAATATAATTGATAACAATAAAATGTTAATTTTTATATGTTAAAAAATAAGAAAGCTTTAAAAATAAACTCTTTTTCCAGACCTTGTACAAAAGTGTTTAGTTTGCAAAAAAAAGCTCCAAAAATCCAATTTTGACTGATACTATTGATCATATGAACCCATGAACACCACAAAACAATCATAAGATCACAAAAGCAAAGATTTAAAATGAATAGATTGACTGATTTTTGCTTGTAAGAATTTTTAAATCGATTTGTGTGAACATTTCTGCGTTCGACGTCCAACGACAACGATTTAGCAAACTTGACTCTTTCTGCGTTTATGTTTAGAAAAACACAATTGCTCATTTCAGGTTGAAACATTCGGTTTTCATTTTTGGTCGAAAACCCTGCAAATTTGAAATAACTGCTCGGCTTTTTCGATTTAACCAAAATTTTGTACACAACAATCAGATTACCAAACAGTGATGCCGTTAGACTAATCAAGCATAGAAAAATTTTAATGATAATTTCATACAAAGGCAATGAGTGCTTATTTTTTATGAAATTAAATTGGGTAAAATTTATGATCGATTGAGTATGTAGTTCGAACAGACTTGACGTAACACAATTGGCAATTGTACTCGTATTCATTTTTTAGCCATTATTTAGTTCTTGAATTGATTGCTTTAAATTGAGGTAAAAAATTAAAATAAAACTTTGAAAATACTTTTGAAAATGTGAAGCTTTTATTTATTTATTTAAAAATTTTTTCAACTTTTTTTCTAAATCTAAAAATTTAAAATTTTTTGCTTGAAAAAAGAATTCCAAAAGTTTTTAGGTACAAAAAAATTGCTTCCAATTCGATCTCACTGTCTCAATAAATTGCTTTTTAGCATTCACTCAAATTTTCCACTTCATGAAAATAATTTCAATCATGTTTTCTTCTCTTATTAAAATAATCTCAGACAAAATTTTAGATTAGCATAGACTTAGCAGAAACATGGATTTGAGAAAACGAAAAGACGATTAACTTATTTTGATCTCGATCATATTTTTCTCTTTTCTTTTGCTTCTGAGACTTGAATTAATAATAAAAATAATAATAATAATATTAATAATAAAAAAAGCCAGAACCAAAATAATCAGTCAAAATATTCCTAGTTAAGGAAAGTGTTAGTGATAGTCCTAAAAGAAATAAAGCTAATAATGAACACAGTCTTCTTTTTGGTGATTAAATTGTCACTTAAGTCATCTATAAAAAATTGGAAATCTAGAAAGTAAGATGAATTAATGGTAGCTTGGTGAATTAGAAAAGTGCAAGTGGAAAATGAAGATATCAGTTAAAAAGGCTGATGTGGTTGAAGACCGTCAAGAAAAAAAATTAAATTGAGGTTAGAAGAAGATTCCTTTAAAACGGTAGCAAGTAATGATGGGACAGTGAATGAAGCAATTGATGTATCGATTGAAAATAAAACCGAAATAAATTTAGCTTTTGAAAGTGTAAAATAGAAGGAGGTATTCAAGACGGTACATCTAAAAGCCCGATTTTTTTAATGATCCAGTATTTCATGGTCATAAATCAAAACACTAACAAATTGTGTTTAATATAACATTTAAATTTTTGTTATTTTTTTTTTATTTTATTTTTAAAATTATGCTTATCTAATTTGTCTAATTTTATTTGTTATAGCATTGGAAACATTGGCGTCATAAATACACCGCTAAAAACAAATATCAAAACCCGCCTCTATAAGACATTCTGCCGACCAATTCTCACAAATGGATGGGAGGCAATCAAGCTTAACCAAATTGACTTAAAACAACAGATGGCAACCTGGTGAAGAAAATTTCTAGAGATCAAGAACGACAAAACTGATGACCGCGCTTAAAATTAAAACAATGGAAAGAGTATTGGTAAAGAGAAAACTGTCCTTCATAATGAGATTAGCAAACAACAAATTTACAAAAACACAAGTGAACAATATTTTAAATGAAACAAGAGATAAAGAAAATAGAACTAGCAAAAAATCTGTGATAGATGAAATGAAAACCATCCTAGAAGAAAAAGAAAATATATAAAAAAATAAAATCCGAGGCAGCAAAAGCAATTGATAGGATGGAACGATGGAATCAATTAGGTACCTTTTTAGAGAATCGAGTGAAAAAAACAGAAAAATCCTACAACTACTCTTCAAATCATATTAAAATAGATTTTATTTTACTATTTTAAATTTTATTTTATTTTTTTTAAATATCGCCCATGAGGTGTTTTCTGAATAATGATAATAATATTATCAGTTCCTTGTGAGTTCTAATCTTTCATAAGTATTTTCAATAGGCTACTCAGGTAAAAGGTAAAAAGTATTAAGCTCTCAAAAATAAAAAGTATAGGGAGAGTCTAGGATCGCGAAAAATGTCCCAAAGCCCAGATAACATCAATTTAATTATTTAGTTAAAACATGTTAAAACAAATAAATAATATTTTTTTTGAACATTTGCAATTCTTTTTTATTTAATTTTTTTAATTAAAGTTTAAGTCCCATGGACAAATTGAAATAAGAATAATGGACAGTTAAATATCCATTTTACAATTAAGTAAAAAATTCAGTTTGTTATATAAAAGAAAAAAATAATTGAGATTATTCAATATACAATATTCTATTAAATAAAAATAGTATTTTATCGAGTCGGATAGTCCAGAGTTGCTACATTCGAGACTCCATTCAATCAAAAGAAAACGTAAATCGTATTTTCTTAATTTAATAAATTGTTGAAAATGAATATTAAAAATCTAATTGAAAAATTTGTAAAAACTAAAGTAACTGAAGTATTAGCAAATGCAAATACAGATTTTGTTGTGTCGATTGTGTTAAGCTAAATGAATCGAAAATAAATTAAAGAATGTTGACTAGTTTTAGATATAAAAAAATGATCAGAGAAAATAATTTAATGATTGTTTTATTATCAAAAATTGAATAATAAATTTGTGTAAAATAAAAATAGGCAAAAGCGTTATTTTTTCTTTAATTGACATGAGAACTGAAGATCAAAAATACTTTTATGTGTCAAATGAAATTCTTCAACTCACAACAATCCCAGTTTACACATCAAAATAGCATCCGAAAATATTCAAGTTATTGTTCAGTTTTTATTGTTTTTAAGATAATTAGAACTGAAATTATTAAGATGCATAAGCATATAAGAAATTTACAATCTAAAAGAAAATGACTTGGCGGTCTGACTACAAGGGTTAGTATCTGGTTAATTTCTCTTAAGCATTTCATTAATGGCATCTTAAAAAATAAAACACAAAGTCAAATAGTTTCTTCTTTTTGCAAATAATAAAATAAAAATTAATTGTTCGAATGGAAAAAATTCAATTTTTTTGAATTATGCTAAATATTTAGCAAATATTTGGTCTCATTGCGGATGATTTAATTAATTTTCTGCAATTCAAGACTTAACATAATTAAATACCTCTCAAATTAGAAATGACGTCTACAACCCAATAAGGAAATCCTTAATAGGATAATTTTAAAATTTTACTCTTTCTTGTCTACGCTTATTATCCGAAACCAATTTTAAAAAATTGAAGTAATTCAAAATTTTGTCCTAGTTATGGACCATGATTTTTTTTTTTTTTATTTAAAAATATAGTTTGGAATGGATCTTAGTCCTTTCTTTCAGCCGCCTTGAAAAAAAAAATTGTTTTTAGTAATTTTTGAAATAATAGTAAATTCGGTAAATAATAATTAAAGTAAAAATAATAAGGATAAAAGCTACAGTATACTCTGTGTCAAGAAGATTTTTAAGTAACTTTGTTTGTCTTTTTATCTGATATGAATAAAAAATTATGGACCATGATAGAATAAAAAAAAATCAATGGTCATACAATTTTGCATTTTAAATATCATAAAACAAAATTTTGAAAAATATAATGCAACAACTCAAACCTGCAGATTTATTAATCGATCAATTAAAATGATTTAATAAAATATTAAGATCAATACTTGCGCTACCTTAATTATTATCTACTAATTGGGTTAAAATAAATATTGAGTTATTTTTCTCATGAAATGAAGATTTTAAATTTTGAATTAAAAATTTGTTTTTTTTAAATTAAATAAAAACTATTCTATGGGGAAACAATCAAATTTTAAAATTATCCTGACATGCTTTTTTAATTTCAATCCAATAATCAATCTACTTTACATATTTTGAAAGGATAATTTTCGAGAAAAATTTCATGTCAGTCTTGGAAGCAAAACGTTAGCAAAAAAAATTATTCTTCTATGAATCAAATTGAATAGTTAATTACAATTAAATTAGATTTAATTAAGTTGGGTTTAATGGTAGATTAAATTGTATTTTTATCAAGGCATATAATTTCTTTTATGCTTAAAAATTAATTTAAATTTTTCTATCACTAGTTTTTGGATTAATCAACTTCAATTAAAAAATGTCTGGCTATGATTTTTCCAGGTAGTTGATTAATACTAAATTAAATCAATTTGAAAATTCTAGTTGAAATATTCTCTTCAATTAGTTCATACAATTAATTAAATTAATAATAAGTATTTTTTAGTAGTAGTGGTCTATGCAGTAAAGTGCTCTTTTCGCTTTGCCATTTAAGCTATTTGAATAATTCTTTGTCAATTTTTACTCTCCTTGCTCTACAATGCATGCATATTCTATTAGTCTGATTTTAGATTTTAATAAATTATAATAAAAAATTTAAATTAATTTTTTTTAACTAAAAACTATTTAAATTTTTTCTTTCCTTTAAATGTCCTTCAAAAAAACAAATATTTTGAAAAAATTAAAAAGCTAAATCATTAAACTATATCCGAAATGATGTTAGAAATTTTCTTCTAGTTCCAAGTTACCAAGTTACAAGTAATTTTTAAATTTTTAAATATCTGTGACAATAGGAGAGGAATAAAAGTGCTACCAATTGCGGCAAAGAGGAGTGAAGCCTGGAGTGGAATAGCCACCTGTATCTTAACTTCATTGACTTCAAGAAAGCCTTTGACAGCAAACACAAAAGAAGTCTTGTGGGCCATATTAAGAACATAAGACACAGAAAATAGATGACTTGATAAAACTTTTTGACGAGAAATTCAAGTGTAGTGTAATTGTGGTAAAAGGACAGGTTGAGAGCTATAAAGTGCGTAAAGGGGTCAGGCAAGGGTGCGCCCTTTCTCCGACAGTATTCAACAAAGCTTTGTGGATGAGCTCACAGAAATGGGAATGACATGGATAGAAGCAAGGGTAAAGGCGAAAGATAGACTTGAGTGGAAAACAAAAGAAATGGCCCTATGCTTCACAAGGAGTGAATGAGTGAAAAAATTATTTTTTTATGAAAAAATTTTAAACGTAACTACTAGTTTAAAAGCAACATTTTTGTATAACAGTAAAGTTCTTATCACTAGCTCAAACTTTTAATATTTTAAGTAGATATTTTTTGTGAATATAGTATAAGCTTTTAAAACTATTATTGTGATAATAATCTAATTATTCAGTAAGTTCTAAAAAATTATGAAATAAGACATCTGGTTTAACTTGTCTAACATTACTCTCTAAATTGTGATTTTTCTATTTTATCTTAATGACTAATTTTAAATATTTTAGTATTAAATTTGAGATCATAAGGCTAAAACTCCTTCAAGACTATGAATACGTCTAACACTAATGATTTTATCTGTATTAAATGAGTTAAAAAAAAAGCTTTCATAATTTAATTAAATTTTTGAATTTAGCTAAAAAATAATTTTGGATGAGAAATTTTTTTGAAAACTCGAAAATATTTAAAAAACACATTCACTTAAAAACCAATTATATCTAAATGTCTTGTTGCACTTACTTTAATTATGAGACAAAAATTCAATTAGAATAAAAGAGAAAAAAAAGGGTTTCATTCATTGTGTAAAAATTAAAAGCTTTGAACTTTCTTTTTTTTCAAGAAAATCTATTTTGATTAAAATTTTCTCTATATTATAACACAATTTGATTAAAAAAGTTGCTTAAAGTACTTTGAAAAATAGATGAATTTTTTATTCATTCTAAGAATATTTTTGAATGATTTTATTTTCAAATGAAGAAACACAATTAGAACAATGAAAATATTCAACGATGAAAAAAAACTAATCTCATACTAAAAAATTTAAAAAAAAAACCAATTTATGACTTGATTGTTTTCATCAAATTATCAAATTATTCAAAATGCTTGGCATGATGAATTTTTGACTAAAAAAACATGTCTCGTGTCAATTTTTTTATTTGAGACGAATATAATTTAATTATGTAACTATGTATCAGCCGAAAAATTTTATTTTATTAAGAAATTTGATTAAAGAGATATTAAAGTAATTTATATCTTGATAAAAAATAAAAAATATAAAATTGCTCCTTTTATTTAAGTCTGGTAATAAATTAAGATGAATAATTAATATCTAAATTTAAAAAGAGAAGATATTAGTGTTGTGAAATAAGCTCTAAAATCAAGCATAAACTATGCTTTATTTGAGTATATGAACCATTAAAGAAGAATTAATTAAGAAAGAAAATTTATTTAACTAAATAAGCTCTTAAGTGAATTTAAAAGTACAATAGCTGCCAATTGTTAGTTTATAAATAAACATAGTCTAAAAAAGTTCAATTAATTTCATCACATTTTTTATGGCTATAAAACTGCGTCATGTATACTTTACTTTTCAACAATTCCGAGCTAAATATGATTACTGCTTACCAAATATACACTAATATTCTAAATCAAAAATTAAAAATAATAAAACTGCTTTGATTTAATATGCATGGTTTATTTGAAAGAAAAAGCTCTCAACGCTAGACGTGATAAGAAATTTTTTCTATCAAAAAACCTATTTTTCGTCTGAAATTTTCAGGATTTATTTTTAATTTTTCTCAAATTTTGGCAGTGCCTTTTTTTTTATTAATAAGAATTTTTTTCAAAAGTTTACCCCACTTATAATCATAAAAATAAGTTTAATTTTGTGATATTTTTTTTAATGTCAAATTCATCAAATTCACAAACTTATTTTTAAGCTATTATTTTTTATAAAATTCTTTAAAAATTCAATGATAATATCATCTTCAGACTATTATTATAACAAAAAAAATGTGAATTTGATAAGCGCATCATCTATAATTACAAAGTTTGGATTTTAAACTTGAACAGCATACACTAGTTTGAATGGGTGTTAGGTTTTGTTTAAAATGTAAAATTTGATTTCTCTCCGCTACAGAGTGTGTTTGAGTACCTTTTTGAGCAACAGCTCCGATCTAACACAGAGGCTAGTGCATCGAGTTGATCATCTACACTGCAAATCTTTCCCAGTCGAAACCTATGCCCCATTTTAGCACCCCGTATTTGAAGATTTTTCCACCCTCAGCGGGTTTTGGACCCACGATCCTCTGCTTGCATGACTAACACACAAACCATTCGGCTATAGTTGCTTTTGTGGGACTTAACTGGCATTAAATATTCCAGAATTTGATATGGCAGTCAATTGGAAAGATGGTAAACAGTCAAATGTTTCGTGTGTGGTCATTCAAAATTTATCGTCTCAAAACCATTTATTATTTTAAACATCTGAATTAAATCTCCCTTTAATCGTCGTTGTTCTAGACTCATTAAACCAAGGAGACTAAGTCTCTCTTCATATGGCTTGTCTCGTATACTATATATTGATTATCTTAGTTGCTCTACGTTGTACATGTCCGATTTTAATGAAGGTGACCAATTACAAATTGCATATTCTAAATGAGGTTTTACATGCGATGTTTATAGAAGAATTAAAATTTCTTAATCCAGATAAGTAAAAGAGCTTTTTATTTGTCCTAAGACTCTATTGGCTTTAGATACTGCAAACATGCACTGTTTTCTCCATTTAAGGTCTTTGGAAATAATTATGCCAAGGTCCCTCTCGTCTAGTGTTTCTTTTAAAGTATTTATTTCACTATTCTGTCTAATATAATAATATATCGGCTTTGATTCTTTTTTTCTTAGTTGAATCACCTTGCATTTCGAAAGGTTTAGCTCTGTTGACCATTTTTCAGTCCAATCAATTAATACAATTTTTTGCTCATAACGCTTCATTTAAGTCCTTCATTAACTTTATCTTGCCGAATTAGGGCCAGTAAACTCTTTGTTATTTTTAGAAATTACCGTCTAGAAGTGAAATCAACGTCCTTTGATTATTACTTTTGGAAAATTATATTCAAGGTTTTTCACAATATTCGTGTGATACTTTACAAATAATTGTGTGATAGTTACAGCTTGTTACTGTGACACTTTAATATTTTTTATGAAAGATTTGTACATTTATATGCAATATTAGTGTGAAAGCTTAGAATCATCTGTAAAAAAATTCACTAAAATTTTTTAGTAAACGACAATAAATGGAAAAAAAAGAGGTTCCAAAGCGCGAAGCCGCCAGGACCTGTATAAAATTTGAAAGATTTTAGTTCTATAAAAATAAAGAAGAGAGTCAAACAAGAGATAGTAATTGATAAAAGTATAATTGTTCTTTTATTTATACTTAATGACTTTAATTGATGATGATGATGAAGATGATGGTTTTTTATTTGTTGTGACTTGGTCCCTTGGGTACTGCAGGACTATCATACTTTTGAACCCAACATTTTATTGTTTATCACAAAGATGAATAGTGACAACTGTTGCAATTATGAATTTTTTCCTATTTTATCTCTGGTACAAATTATTTTTGCATTAAAATAAACATTGAGAGAATTTAAATTGAGAATAAATTATTTACTTTTTAATTAAAATATTTTTCAAACAAAAATTTTATTGAATAAATTTTTAAAAAAATATTGGTCTATTTACAGGCATTTTTGAAGACATGCTTGCCTTTCTGTTCACTAATTGAAAACCATCGGTCCACCTAAAATTCAAATATTCCATATCTAAAAGAACTTTTCGCTTCACCTCAGTCTGCAAATTCACATAATAGGCCTTTTTATTTTAAATATTAATTTGCTAGCAAGAAAATTTCTCAAGATTTAGCTAAAAATGAGCAAAAAATTTTTCTTTTATCCAAAATTTAACAAATTTTTGTCATTTAGCTTAAAAATATGAAAACAAAAAGTTCAATTACTTGATTCTGTTCGTCCCATACACACTTTGAACTGTCAATAGATTGGGAATTTTCATTGACTGTAATTCTAGTTGGCTGTGAGCGTAGACCATAAATCTTTATATCTCGATAGCTAAGTCTAGTCGTGTATCGACCACTTAGTCTACGAACTTCAATAATACCCTTTTTTGTGTAAAAATTAATTTTATTAATATTTTGTATTTTCTATTAAAAAATTATTTACATCATTCTCTTCTCTATAAACTTTAAAACTAACCAAGCGATGATAATTGTCTTTGAGCTGAGTGTCTAAAATTGAGAAAAAAAAACAAGATAAGATCAAGTCTATTTTTGTAAATTGTTGGGGATACTTTTTTTGGACGAGTCATCTATGTAAAGTTCACCTCTAGCTGTAAAATTATCTGACACATTCAAAGCAATAATAACATCAATGTAAGTATAGCTGCTGTCTAGGGCAGTGTTGCCACAGTCTTGGCTGAATATAACAGAACCTTCGCGCAAATGCAGATTTGTCTCATTTTGTCTTGATGAAGCTGACACAAACTCGCCAGTTCCTTGTGTAAAAAATCCCTTTTTATTTAAATTTTAATGTCAAAGTTAAATTTATTTTATTTTTAAAAATAAAATACCCTGTAAAATTCATACCACTCTGCTCTTGGAAAATAAATTGAAGATAAGCCTTCCTAGAAGAATAAAAAATTAAATTTTTTTTTAGATTTTTTTTTCGTTATTTTAATAACCAGTCCAGTTCCAATAGATACCATCAATTTATCACCCCACATGAACTGATTGTTTATTGAAAATGAGCGCACATCTGTTGGAAATCTAGCAAAAAAATGGAACATTTATTTTTTAAAATTTATTTAGAACTACTCGAAAGCTAGTGGTCGAAGAACTGGACTGCCGTATGCGGCTGCTTTGTACATTTGTGTATAAAAATATGGCAAGAGTCTATATCGAAGACAAATGGACGAATTTAATACATCAAAGAGTCCGCTTTTAGTCATTAGATTAAATTTTTCCTTTCAAAATAAATTTAAATTTTTTTCCTTATGCATAAAATGACAGTACATCATCAGTTAGACCCGTATTGAATGAAATTCTCATTAGAGGCGACATGGCACTCGCTTTTATCCATTGAGAACACAAATCTAGATCCCAAATACCATGATTTCCACAAGCATCTGCTCCAGCCTTTAAGAAAAATTATAAAAAAAATCGCCATCCAAGCCTGACTTTACCATTGAAAATCCAAACATGCTCATTTCTACAGTGGAAATGATTGCTTTTTTGAAGTCGTCCCATTCTGAACTGTACTCACCCAGCCATTTTATTGAATGTTGACCGGTTCCTATGAATGCATGTCTTGACATGATCAGTGCTCGATTATGAATCAAGGTGTCTAAAGATCTAAAAAAAAATAAAATTCAAAAAAATTTTTTTTATTCTATTTTTTTACTTAGCAGTTGATTCAATGACATAATGCGAATAAAGTCCGTGTATGTTGTAGTGCTTGGATATTTCGTATCGGGAATCCATACAAATTGTAGCGTTATATATTGGATGCGATATGAAATCTAAATTTTTTCATTTTATAATAAAACTTTTTTTTGTTAGCTTAATTTTTTTTTTAATTTACCAAATTTAAAGGGAGGATTGTTCCATTTATTATTCGGACATGTTTTATTCAAGTTTTCATCAAAAGGAGTCAAATAATCCTTGAAAAATATTTAATTAATTTTATTTAGTTTAGTTGAATTGCTTACAAAAAAAATTCCGTCAAAATTAATCCGATTGTTGGTGACAAAAAATCGCTGAAAAGCGTCTTTCCACCATTCCTGGGTTTTTTCCATCGTAAAATCAGGGTACAATACATAGCGTCCTAGAAGCTGTTATAATTGAATATAGTCGAAATTTTAATCTAGATTTTCAACTCACTTTTCCCACAACGCCTGAGCTGAAAAAATTTTCCAATATCCAATATCGTTCATTTGAAACGCCTTCGCTGAACGGATAATTTTGCGTATTGTTACCAACAGCTGCAAGCTAAATAATTGACTTTTTAATTATAATCAAATAAATAAATAAAAAAATGTTTCAAATCACTAATTTACGAAAAAAAAATTGCCATTTTTATTTAACTATTAAAAGAAATCTAATCTATTTTTAAAATAATTGATTATGTTTTTAAAGATGTTTGAATTAAATGAGAAAATCAAAAAATCATTGATTAAAATAAATGACGAAAAAATTAAATTTTGAAGCTTCATGATGAAAAAATTACAAAAAAAATTCCTAATGGAAATAGTCTTTAAGATCAAAAACAGAAACAACGAGAATTAAATGGTCTTAATTAGATTTAGAAATTTTGTTTGCTTTCAATGGCTTTATGTACGGCTGAGAGCAGTTTCAATATAATATTTGTCAATTATCAAATTACCATTACACATCACAATCATAGATAGATGGATGGACTGTAGTGTTATTCATTTCTACTAGATGCAAGAGCAGAGCATCCAGTTTATGCTATCCATGTTATGTAGTTTTTTATATTTCTGGGTTAAATCAGCTCAAACGCGTCTCAATTTTAGGCTAGTAGACCCATATTCATAAACCTTTCTTCATAGTTTAAATTTCTATATAATTTAGGTATTCTATTTAATCTATGTTCAATATCTTCTAATATTTTTATATCTTTTAATAAATATGGTGACCATAAAGGTCTAGAATATTCAAAGCCAAAAATAATAAATATACAGTCTTTTCCATAGATCAGTTTTTAGTTTGTTTTAATCAGTTCAATTTGTTTATCATCATCATTTAAATAACTTTTGTATTTTTTATTGTTTTTATCAATATGCATTACTTTACATTTGTTAAAATTTAATTTAATCAACCATTTATTTGACAATTCTGTTATTTTGTTTAAATTTTCTTGTAATTATTTTGCTTCTAAATTTTTTATTACTGCATCAAATATTTTTGTATCATCTTCATATTTTTCACATTCGCTTGACAAGTCTTTACTAAAATCATTAATAAATCAAGAAAAATCATCTAGATAAACAATTTTTGTGACTGATTATTAGTTGTGGTGAAAAGTGGATCAATTCATTTTACTGGTTTTCACACTATTTTTTTTCTTTTTGATGTTAAAGTGAAGTCAAACTGTCCAACTTGTTATTTGATGTTGAAATGTCTCAATACTCCAACGATTATCATTAAAAATGTAAACTTACATCCTTTGCCCGCTAATAATACTAATAGCTAAATAACGATTAGAAAGAAAGATAAAACAGCCAAATTCAAAGAAATAACCGAAGTGTTAATTTAACCTAATATATCAAAGCCGTTTAAAGTATATCAAAAAATATAACTGAATCAACAAAAATGAGTATACAGTAGAAATATTTTTCGATTTAGAGAAAGCGTTTGACAAAGTACCTCACAAAGGTATCATAAACAATATCAAGGAACAAAACCTAAACCATAAGCTTGTAAATTGGATAATAAATTTTTTAGACGGACGTTCTTTCTCAGTTAAATTCAAGTAAAAAACATCCCAAAATCAAACCATCACATGTGGAGTGCCTCAAGGAAGCTGTCTCTCCCCAACTATTTTTATTTTATACTTTAGTGACATTATAAAATCGATACCAGAAGATGTCAAATGTGGTCTGTTTGCAGACGACTTATGTATTTGGTCCACAAAAAATTCACTGATAGAGGTAAGCAAGATACTACAAAACGCGGCCAATCACCTTAAACTACTTTGCGGAAACATAGAATTTGTAATAAATAAAGACAAAAAAAATTATACTGTTTTAATCATGGGTGGTCAACGAAACAACTATCATACAAAATACAATCTAAGACTATCAATAGGTGAAAAAGAAATTCCGTTAGTAGCAAACCCGACTTTTCTAGGAATTAAAATGGATCCTAAACTTAACTACAAGAAACACTTAGACATGATCAAAAAAAAAGATTTCAATAAAGAATAATACTATAAACAAAATTAAAAAAAACAGATTGAAAAACACAACAAAACTGAGCCTCCTAATCTACAAAACTATGATTAGATCAATTATTGCTTCATCATTGCACAAGGTGGATGCCAGAAAATCAACAAACAACTTCAACTACAACAGAACAAAAATTTAAGAACAATTAAACACTTGAAATTTAAAACTAGAATTGAAAAAATGTACAGAGACCTAAACATCGAGCAACTTAAACCTCATTTTGAAAAAATGCTTAAAAAATTTGCAATAAAAAAAATGAAGACACACTAATCAATGCAGAAATTAGAGAATACGAAAAATCCAACCAACTGAGAATAAATCAAAAATTCCAAACACCATTTGGCAGCATCATAAAGATAAGACAACCAATCAATACCGAAATAAACTAAATTTTTTAAAAAAATGTAAATTAAAATTTGTATATTTTTTTTTCTTATGTGACAAAAGCTAAAATTGTATAATTAGCCAAATTTAATATTTAATTCTAGATTTTCAAACATTTCTAAATTACTCTAACTTAAATATGTTGATATACTAAATAACAAACATTAGCAAGGGGGCTGAAAAGAAGGCTTTTGCCGTTCGGGCAAGTCCCGGGAAATTCCCAAATTTATTTTTCTAATAAATAAATAATAACTGAATGATTTTAACGATCAATTCAAACCAAATCTAGTTCAAAATAAAAATGAACTAAAATACAGACACAAACGTTGTTTTTGTACTAATTGCAGTAGTGTTTTTTCTTAGCCAGCGCTATCTGAAGTCATCTTGTTGGGTCTTGCTTATTAAATTTCATTAATTTCCCTGGTGTTTTATTTTGAAAATTTAGTTCAAGGACAAAATCGAAAAAGAAAAAAACTGGTCAATTGCATGAAAGAGATCATGTTTTATACAAAAGGCTTTTTTTACACAGCAATTAAATATTTCGCTTTTATTTTTTTAAAGGAGATTATTCTTATTTACAAATTATAAAAAATGAAAATGAAGAAGAAATATTAGCGAATTAGTATTTGAAACTAGATTCAAAAATCTTGTAATTTCAAGCTTTTATAATGAAAATTTTTTTAACACTCAAAGTTCGGAGTTAATATTTTTGATTTGAGATATGATTGAAAAAAAAAACTATAATAAATGATTAAATTTATTGAATAAAAAACAAATAAGAGAAGTAACAAAAGGGATTCAAAAGACTCCTCCGGCTTTTGAGTGTTAAAGTAAAGTATTAAACAAAAAATTCTTAATTACCAGTTGCAAAATAATAGCTCTTCCTTCCATTTTAAGCTTTGCAGCAATATCATTTAGTCCGTGAAAATTTTGATTCAAAGTAAACATAGTTGCACCAGTCATATGTTCAACGCCAACAAAAATTGAATCCTTTAAAAAAATGATTTTTAATAAATAAATTTTAGAAATTTTCTTTAGATTACAAATCCAATTTTTGAGTCTTTGAGGTTAATTATAAATTGATTTATGTGTTCATCGTTAAGAAATTGTTTAACTGCTACTTGCGGACCAAGTGCCCAGTAAGGTGGTAATTTCGGCAGTCCAAAAGTCTTGAAAAAAATTTTTAATTTTAATTTTTTACTGAAGTTAGTTTAGGAACAAACTTGCTGAAATTGCTCAATGGCTTGTGTTGGACTAGGACCCAAAAATATGTATGTATCCAAAATTCCGCCCATGGCTCGAAATGTCAGAGACGGAAAAGGTGTCAAATAAAATTCTAATAAATTTTTTAAAAATATTTTTTATTTATTTGTCTATTTAGAATGCTCACCAGATGGATTGGAGTTTAAAAAAACTACCATGTGACTGTTGCCATCTGGTTCTATGTTCATATAAGCTGGAAATTGACTGTACAAATTTTGGTTTAACTGAAATAACAAAGAAAAAAAAATCATTAAATAATTTGATTAATCTATATTTTAAAAAACCATTGAATTGTATGGGTGATTCTGTGAGGCAAATAGAGGCCATGACTTGAAATTCATGTCATGCAAAAAATTCATTTTGTTATTCTCACCAATTCCGAACACATTATATGAAGACAATTTGGTGGTTATCTGCAAAAATTGGTTGCTGAATATCAACGGAGATTCATTTGTATCAAAACTTGGAAAAAAAAATAAAAAAAATTTTTTAACATATTTTTTTAAATTCTTCTGGATGTACATGACTTGATCAGTGGCGTTTCTGATGACCCGAAATCCGAATGGAAATTCCGTATACTCAATTCGGTACAGAGGCTTGTGAACATTTTCACTCTTGGCGTCGCTGGACACTTCCCATCTGTGACGCAAATTCCTAAAATTTCGTCTTGGTAAAATTTTAACTCTCAATCGATGGTCGGTCTGAAGTTCAACTTTGACCTCTAGGTTTAGAATGTCCGACTGGGCAAACGAAGGCGGAGAATTTAAACGAGCCAATTCAAACCATTGAAGAGAATAGGTCGATTGCTTTGTCTTGAAGTTTCTGAAGCCATAGTTGTAGTGAAAGACACAGCTGGGCCCGCCGAACTCGGCACCTAGTGACCAGCAGCATTTTCTTGAACTGCAAACCGCTTCCAGATTTTGTCCTGAATTTAAAAGAGAATTTTTGTCCGGCAAACAGTCAATCCTGGGCTGAATTTTGCCGTCCGGACATTCGGGCGTAATTTCGCGCTCTTCTTTGTTTTTAGTTAGATAAAGTGGCAAGAATATAGCCAAAAAAACAACAACTATAAACACAAAAATAGCCAGTGCAAGAAAAGCAAAGTTTCTCTGTTTTATTTTCTTTGTATCTTTGGAGCTGTTTGGGGCTTTTTCGATCAGATTTTGTTCCGTTTCTTGTTGAGGTTCAACTTGAATTTCTTGCTCTTGATCGTTCATTTTTTGTCAAGTCAAGTGCTTTCAAAATTTTGATATTGATAAATGAGTAATTTAGACTAGAAAAATTTGTCCAAATTAATAATGATAAAAAATTTTAATATTTATTTTTTGATAAGCAGTTTTTCAAAATTTAATGTTATCTTTTTTGTTTTAAATTTTTATTAGTATTTCAAGTAATTAGTAATACACAAAATGGGAATGGATTATCATAGTAATAAAAAATGTTGATTTTTTTTTTTTTTATTAAAAGAAATTGATCGCAAGTTAGTCTATAATATTTGATTTGACTGTCAAAAAATAAATATTTTTCTCTTATCTTAATTTTATTCGTAAAAATTAAAATAAGAAATATTAAAGAGAGACAAAATGTGTTATTTAAATAAAAGAAATTTATTGTAAATTTTAGCTTAATTTTTTGTTAAATCATACTAAATTTTTAAATTAAATTTTTTTTAAATTCCCTAATAATGCTTGTTCTAACGTTAATAAATATTTTTTATGTATTATGCTTTTAAAAAAATCGAAAATTGGTATTTAATTCAAAAAATAAAGAAAAATTTTTTTTTCATTTTTATCACATAAAAACTTCAATTAGAAAAAAAATTATGATCTGATAAAAATAAAGGCAGATATGCTTTTTTTGTGCAATTTAAAAACAAAAATACTGAAGCTAGGATTATTTTTAATTATTAATTTTTTTCCGTTAGATACAAAATGAGCATGTTTTAAGTATAATAGACACTTTTTATCAATGTTGTAATTGATAAATAAAAATAATCCTAGCTTCAATATTTTTGTTATTTTTATATATTATACGCCAAAAATAAAATTATGAAAAAAATTTACAACCATTTGTAGAATTTTGTCCTTATGCCGAAAATCTTATTTTTATTTCATGTCTTATGTCTAGATGTCACACATAGACTGATCTTAGATTGTCCTCTGAGGTCCAGAAATATATTCAAGGTTAACCAACAGGCTAGTGTCCATGTCTGATGAGACTTATTAACTTATTAACACTTCATTTATTTAATTGATTATTAAAAATAAAAGGATATAAATTAAAAATATAAAAAGTATAAAATTTTAAAACTTTTATTAATTAGTTGTTTGAAAAAATTTAACAACAAGCTATTTATGTTAAATAATTCAAATTTTGAAACAAAATCTGTATAATTGAAAGCTTAAACGTTGAAAACCTCAATATTGATCTCTTGATCACATAGAAATTTATCAATCTTGAGTAAAAATATTCAAAAAATTTTTTCCACTTTTTTTATTTTGCCACTGGTTCAATTAATTTTTTGTTGTTCCCATAAAAATATAATTTAAATTTCTTGAGTCATTTTTTTTAATTTCTAAACTCAAAGGTGAATTGTAATAAAAAAGACATTTATAAGAGAAATTTAGCATCCTTTCAAAAATCCTATGCTGAAATGAATAAAGACCATACATTTCTAAACGGTTATTTATTTCATTAAAGTTGTTCGCTTCAAGCTTTACATTTAAAAGTTTTGTGATAGAAATATAATAGCTGTTAGCTAATTTATTAATTGCTTCTTTTGAAAAATAGCATAAAAGCGTGGACCAGTAATCAAAATACTTTTGCCTAAAATAATATTTTTTTATTTTAATTTTATTTCATGTCCTATGTCCAGATGTCAGACATAAATTGCATTGTGCTCTGAGGTCCAAAAAATCAAATACAAGTATGATTTATCACTTTGTAGAGAATTTTATCCTGATTAAAATAAACTTTAGTTAAATTTTAATTTAAAGATTTATAGTGAAAAATCAAATTTTCTCATTTTTTAACTTTGACGTTACTTCGATTTTAATGGTTCGTTTCCAAGTTAAATATTTCGCCAATTTTAAAGAAAAAGTAATAAAAAAGTAAAATTAATTAAAAATTTATTTTTTTTTAAATTTTGTTTTCCTTTAAAAATCTCTTATTTTAAATTGTTATGATTAGTATCTTACATTAATGAATATTATTTAGTACAATTTCGAAAAATCGAAAAATAAGACAATCCATTTGAAAAAAAAAGGTTAATTCTAACTTATTGTGACATACTGTACTAGGTTATGTTGAAAAAGGTTGACCAAAGAATCATATTGTTATTGAAATGAAGCATACATTGGTTCTAGTTGTTGAAAATAAAAAATTGCATTTTTCGTTTAATTTTAACAAAAAACTAAAACAAATTTATATTTTCATATTAAAAATTTTCTAAATAAACAAAAAGACCTTTTTTTTCGTTTAATTAATCGAATTAAATTTCTTTTAATAGTTAAATAAGCATGACATTTTATAAATTATTTCTAGAATTAGATAAACAAGAATAAGAGTTATTAAAAATAATTTAATGAAGAGCATTCAATTCTGTTTATTTCAACATATAATACAATTTAAAGTTTTATAATTACATAGATGCTAAAATGAAAAAAAAGCACAAAATTTTATTACTAATACCTATGGTCAAAAAGTTAATAGAGAAAAAAAATTTTGTCAAAAATGTGAACTTTAATTTTTGTTTAAAAAAGTGTTTATTTAATATTTAATTTATTGATGTAGATAAGCAAGACCATCCAAATCTGCTTACTTTTTTTTCATTTAAGCTACTTAGAGATCAAGCAAGGTAAATTTCAAATCAACAAAAGCCTGCTTAAAAATACCAACAATTAAAAACTAATTTTATTTTATTTAAATATCAATTAACAAATGTCAATCTTCAAGTATATTAAAAGACTAAAATTTAAAATATCATGATAAAATGAATGTACACAATCCATTTAAACATATTCTTATTGTTCTAATCCTATCAATTCCTGCTCATGTAAGCCAATTATTGCAAATGAATCGAATTTTAAAAATAAGCTATTTAAGTCGATTAACTCTACTTTGGAATGCAGCTCGACAAATGACCCTCACATGATAAATTTTAACAAGTTTTCTCTTTAATCAAAAATTTTTTTTCCTAATTTTTTTCCACAGACTTGCATTTGAATTCCACCATGGCGGTATTTTTACATTATATGAGAGCATATACACAAAAATAAATGCCGGCTTTAAACCTTGTTCCGATTATTCGGAAGCATTTTGCAATTGTCTTGTTGAAATAGAGCTCTACACTGGAGAATATGTTTTGGTAAATAACTGCTATGGCATTGACTCCTTCATTCAAACCGACATGGACAATTTAGCCTGCAACACAATTATAGACCAGAATTTTTTGTTTTCCGAAGTCACTTGGAGCATGGTTCCAGCATATCACCGATCATTTAAGTGTGCATCTACTCCAACAAATTCCATAGCTGTAAATCTAAAAACATATTGAGAAGTTTTTTTTTTAGAAATTGTAATTTTCTAGATTAGAACAACTCTTACATCGGAAAGAAATGATATTTTAATTTTATTGTACAAAAAAGAAGATAGCATTGATCAGATTAAAATATATCCTTCGGACAATTATGCCACTGATTCAATGCAAAATTTTGATAAGTCTTTGTGTGGTATTTATGATCAAGCTGAGGCTCAAATAGTAGAAACTGATAAAATAGATATAGAGCCAGTTTATTTGACCAAATGTAACGAAGTTCTAGTAGATAAGTGTGTTAAACAAGTTATTTTACCCACTAAAGTAAAAAGTTTGGTTGGCAAGGTTTCTAAATTGGTTCAAGATTGTGCTCTAGATGCCCGGATTGGTGTTGAATCAATTGGAAAATTTCAAATAACCATATTTGAGCAGACAATTTTTGAGGAATTGACAAAAGGCTTTAAGAATTCCTATTGCACTAGTGGTACTTGTTTGAGTGAACAGGCTTTTTTAATTCTTAAAAATTTTTGTTTTTGCAAAAAAAAGAGGCCAAGTAAATTTAGAAATATTTGAAAAAATTTCAATTTTTATTTTATTTTATTCAAAGATAGTCTGTGTTTAATTGAACAAAAATGCTCTGGATCATTCAGTTTATGCTTATAACTTTTTTCTTAAATTTATTTTAATTCTAGTTTGTATAAAGGTTTAAAATAGTTTAATAAAATTTTCACATCGTCGAGTTTTAGTTTATTTTTTTGACACAAAGACTGAATGTTATTTGTGTCATTTTTAGCATTGATCTCTTTGAGAAATTCGTCGAATTGTCTCAAAGTCAAATGGCCAGCTTCTATTTTACTCGGAATATGATAGCCATAAGTAAGAAATTCATGTTCAGGCTTGTTCTCCAAAAAATAAATTAGTTCGTTTTCTTTTTTTGGTCGTTTGTCGGCCACTTCAGCATGCACTGCGGGTCCATTTGACACAATTTTCAAAGATCTGGTCCGCTTTTCTACCATTGCGTTTAGCTTTCTATCGTCATTTTTATTTGATGCTTCTAAATTCAGAAAAATTCAGTGGCTAAAATTTGGTCTATTTGAATAAGAAACCTTTGATCATTTCGAAAGAGTGAGCTGTAGATTGATGCCATGGTGCTGGTCGATTCGAGTGGTCTATTTCATCGAGCTTTGAATAAACCCTTTGTTCAATGTTGAAATTTCTCAAAAATGTCGGGATTAATTGCAAAATTTTTGGCTTCATGTTAAAAATTTTTCTTTTTTTAATTTTTAACTTTTTATTTTTAGATAAGAAAATTTATTTTTACAATTTTTCGCTATATTTTGATATACACAAAACTTTAAATTTAAAAAGGAAAAAAAAATTTTTTTGTTTAAATTTTCCATTCCAACATTTTTTATTATTTATTGTTTTTAGAACAATAAATTTTTAAATATCAAAAAATTTAAGTTATTATTAATCTTGTTTTCTTGGTGTCTCTTTTATTTAATTGTTTAATTTTATTAAGATAATTTAGAAAAAAAAGGCTTGTTTTTGGCTTATTCAAATATTTTCCAACAAAAATTTTAATTTGAGAATTCTAAATTCTAAATTTTAAATTTTGAATTTAAATTTTATTGATTTTCAAAATAGGCACTGAAATTAATTTTAAAAAATTAGATAATAAAGGGATAATTGTCTCGTTAGCCCATTGTTTTTTGTGCACAAAACCATTCACTCCTTCTTATTTTGTTTGTTTAAATTACTGTTTGAATAATTGAACTTTCTCATAATCAAATTATAAAAACGGTAAAAAAGAGGGATTGTTTGTTCACACAGCCAGTTATACAAAGCGCCAATCTTTCTAACTAAGAAAGAATTTTCAAGTAACCTATGAAAAACAAGATCTATTTTTAGCGGTTTCTTGGCATCAATCCAAAGAATTTCATGTATAATTTATGAGATGCTCAGATGAATATCATGATGAATTTCATGGTTGAATCATACCTTAATTTTTTGTAAGATTATCATCTGAATTTTGTATTTTTAGGCAAGCATAACACAGTAAACAGGTTTGGATAGAGACAGTTCCGTTGAGATATTCCGCAGGTTGTTGACATCTCAGATGACAGGGTTTGATTATAGCAAACTTGAAATGAACGGGCATTTAGGAAGTTTCTTATCCAAATCATTAGCATGTAATGCATATTTAGGTCGTATAATTTTTTAGCAAACCAGTGTGCAGGGTGTAATACACTCTACGTATCACTTAAATATCAGTATCTTAACTGATGCACAAAGATAAATAAGAATTAATATGATTTTCATGTATCTCGGAAGCAGACTCTTCTAGATGCTGGTATAGACATTATTTCACATCTTGTCTTAATTATAAACCCATATTTCTAGCAAAAATTTATGGTTTAAATAACGACTCGATTCTAAGAACTAGAGGATAAGAAAATACATAAATTGTTAGAGGTCAACAATTATTTAATAAACTATTTAAAAGTATACTTGTGTTATTATTGATTAAACCTGCCAATACATTTGTCGAAATATTTCACAAAATCGAAAAATATGGTATTATGACCTATTCAAATGAAAATTTAAAAATTATGTCACATTTAAAAAATTCATTTTTCTTGTTTCTAAATTTTCAAATACTTTTATATTTACCTTAAATGAAATTAAAAAAATTACTTTTTTTTTTCTATTTATTTTTTAAATATTAATACAACAAAAAATCAATAAAATACAACAAATAATCATCCATTCAGCTGCAGTTACTTGATTAAAATTAATTCTATGATCTCTTTTGTTTGTCTTAAATAAATTAGAGTTTAAATTATACTTGAATTCATCAATCAATTAACAATGGTCTTTTGTTGTTAAGATTTTTTTGTTTCTAATAAACTTCTTTTTTTTTTTTTTAAACATGTAAATTAAATGGTATGAGTAAAAAATACTGTCTTCTTAGAATTTAATATTTTAAATTTTTTTTAAATCTTCATCGCCAAATCCGGCGTAATCTTTTCTGAATAAATAAATAAACTAAACTTCTTTTGAAATGATTTTATGATTTATGATAAATGAACATTTTAATGTAATATTGAAATATGATCAAATCCTTAAGTAGCCCTGCTATGCAAGCTGTCTTACATAACATATACATAAGTAAGAAGTAAAAATAAATTTTTGTAAACGAAAATTAGTTAATGATCATTTTTACTTTTGATTCAGAAAATTTATTTAAGATCTTTTTTTTCTTTAATTTCGAATACATACACACAAACTTTGGTCTGTGGTAAATTGTTCTTGTATAACAATAATTAAATATGTATGCTAAATATTGAGATTTTTAGACTTTAAAGAATACAACTAATAAATATGAGCTAATCAGGAAGTAGCGGGAAACTTTTTTTGAAATGATAATTTTGACAGGTTTTCACTATTTGAAAAACTTATTGATGATTGAATACAATAAAATTTTTGTATCATCGAAATTATTTTTCAAATACTTTCGAAATATTTTGTTCATAAAAAAATAGGCCACAATTTGTGAAATAGATGAGGTCAAGAAAAATAAATCTCCCAATTGTGACACATTGCTACATATCTTAGCAAATTTAAAACAACTTTGGCCATTTAATTTTTCAACAAAAATAAAAATGAACAACAGCATTTCAAGGAAACGAAAAATTAACAAAGCTAAGCTGTTTAGACAGACTGACTTAGTGATTCGGTTTTCAAGTTTGGAAATTCTTGATTTAATTTCAGTTAAATGGTTTAAATTTTTTCTTTTATTTTTAAGAAAAGCTCTGTATTTGATTAATAGGAGACCGTCAACAACAGTCATTAGAATAAATAGAAAAATATCTTTGAACACAAAATTGATTAGATACCAAATGAAATATTCTGTTTTTCTTTCTATGGGATTGTTATTTAAAGGCACAGGCACTTGATATGTATTTGCAAAAATATTTTCGAAGATAAATTTAATCAGTAGGGAGGCGTATTCTGAAAAAAATAGACTGTCTTCAACTATTCGAACTGTAATTATGTGATAAAAATTGAGAAAAATTACAGCTATAAGTATCAATATTTTTGATATGAAGTGATTTATTCTATTTGATGAAATATTTCTATTCAAAAAGAAATACCTATTCAAAGCTATTAGAACGCTTATTACATACAGTCAGTCCCAAAAGTTTATGACAAGTTGTTTTTTTTAAAGACCTTCAACAAAAAAAATAAATAATTTCTAAAGGGAGTGAATTCTGCAAAAAACAATGTTATTTTATTGTTAAGCAATTTAAAATCAATACAAAATGTAAAAATTGTTCTGTCAAATTCTTAAATTGACGAGAAACTACACATATTTTCAAAATTTGTCTTAAAATATTGAATCTCAGTCTGTCTCAAAAGTTTAAAACACTGTCTTATTTTAACAGTTTCTATGAAAAAAAAACTCATTAGAGCTAATTTTTCTTTTTTTTTTATGTCAATGACACTTGAATAAAGAACTTTCAAAAAAAAAAACTATATAAACCATGAAAATTAAAAAAAAAATCATAAAAAAAAACAGTTCTAGTTTAGTTGCGTTTTTTTCCTTATTTGTTTGCTTATAATGGGTCGTAAACGGATAGAAACTCAAGTCAAATGGCAGATAGTTGCCTATTATAAGCTTAACTATCACCCAAACCAAATTGCATCTCTATGTAATTGTTCACGTGGTTGTGTCGTCAATACAATTAGAAACTGGAAAGAGAATGGTGGCGTGGGAGACAAATCAAGATCAGGCAGACCGCGTGTATCAACAGAAAAAGAAGACAAGACTCTTTTCAAACTCGCTAGAAATAATCCACGATGGTCAGTACGCAAATTAACTGGCGAATGGCGCACTTATCAATCATCAAAGTCATCAATCGGAAGGTCGACGGTGAATAGACGTTTATTGGACTTCCAGCTGGAATCGTACAACGAGACAGAAAAGCAGCTTTTGAGCAAAGAAGACAAGAAAAAAAGACTAAAATGGTGTCTAGAACGAAAGAATTGGACGTTTGAAAAGTGGTCGAGAGTTCTTTTCAGTGATGAAAGTAATTTCCAACTTGTGAATCGCAAGACAACAGCTCGAGTTCGTAGATTCAAAAATGAGAAATATGAATCAAGATTCATTAAGCAACGTGTACAAGCTGGTGGTGGCAGTGTAGGCATATGGGGAGCGATTACATCTAATGGAACTGGTGTCTGCCAAGTGTATAGCGGTCGAATGGATCAATATTTGTATATAGATACGTTGGAAAATGCCATGTTGCCTTCGAGAGACTTGTTAATAGATGACCATATTAATTGGATATACCAGCAAGATAACGCGCCATGCCATAAAGCAAAGAAAGTTGACGCATGGTTTCGCGAAAATAACATTAGTGTTCTTCAATGGCCAGCAAGAAGTCCTGATCTGAACCCCATTGAGCAAATATGGAGCATAATTGACAAGAAATTAGTCGGAGTACGACTTAGCAACTTGGCTGAGTTAGAGAAGGCCGTGGTCAAGGAATGGCAAGAACTACCCCCCTCAATTTGCGCAAATTTAGTCGAGTCTATGCCAAAAAGACTCGAAATGTGCATAAAAGCCAAAGGAGGCCATTTTAAATATTGAAATTTAGTTGTTTTTTTTTTTGTTATAAACTTTTGAGACAGACCAAGTTTATTGTTAATTTAATTGTATATAAAAAAGTGATCATATGACAGTGTTTTGATGTTTTTCTATTAAATATTTTTTTTGCATATATCTTATAAATAGTCAGTTTCTTAAAGTCAAAAACTTTTTTCAATAAAAATCCGATTTCACAATTAAATTTTTAATTTTTTAATTTATTTAATAAAAAAAAACAACTTGACATAAACTTTTGAGACTGACTGTATGATAGTGTTTTTAGAACATTACCGAAAAATTCAATAGCATACTTTTCATAATATTGAACAAAAACATTTTTTCTAATTGTAGAGCAGTATACGCCTGTGAATGTGATGCACACACTGGTCATGTGAAACAAATAGATTAGGCAAAACAGAAAATTTAATATTGAATTTAATAAGATTAATTTGAACATTTCCTTTTTCAATTCAACTTTTAGAATCTGACTTTTGAAGCTTAGAATTATGAGTAAATTTGTCAGCATGCCTAGACTGTAAAAAAAAGGAAATAAAATCAAATTAATCAAGTCAATTAATTCAGATGTGTAAAACAAGTCAATTGGGTTCATAGTTGATTTTCTTCTAATTGGTTTTTGGCAATTGCTGATCATTTGAGAAAAATTGCATTTGTTAGTGAATAGATTTTTGCATAAGTTCACTTTACCATTTCTTAAAATCCAAATTTTGGTGCAGCTGCAATTTATTTCACTATATAAAATGAGAACAATTGAAGTGTCATAAGAATAGTCTTTGAAAAGGCAAAAATCCTCGTTCGGAAAGCCATAATAGTTGGATGATGAAAAGCGTATTTTAATTTCATGACTGATTGTTTGATTTAGCAATTTGAACAGCCATTTTGAATTTTGACTCAAAATTTCTACCAAATTGCTCAAATCAAAAAATAAAACTTTTAATTCATAAAATTCTAAAAATGCATTTTCATTTATTGATTTTAGATTTCCTATTAAATTAACCCGTTTGATCATTTTAAATACTTTTTTGTCTAATAGTGTTTCAGATAATCTGAAATTATAGAATTTTAGAGACAAAGTTTTAATTTCTAGACTTAAAGTTAAATTTGTTTCAATGAAACCAAGTCGATTATTTCTAAAAAAAGTATCAGTTATGCCGCCAAATTCTAATAAATTCAAATTTAAGCTTTTGAACATAAGGGGACAAGTTTTATGTGTGTACTTGACCGAATTAGCTAATTTAATTGTTATAGAATACTGAAACATTGTGTAATTAGCTCTAGACAAGCATTCATTTAGTCTGAAGCCATTGTTATAAGAAACCAATTTTGAGTAATAAATTTTCAGACTGTTTCTTGACAATTTATCAATTAAAATAGTCGAATGAACATCAAATCCTAAGATGTAAATAAATGACAAATAAATTGATCTATTAAGTCTTAAATTCATTTTAAGTGATTTGTCTAGGACTAAAAAATGAGTTGGAACTATAGTCAAGCGAAAAAAGCAACTTGCTCTTTATCAAAGCAATCTAAGTCCAGCTGATTGAAGGATTGAAAATTTTTTAATTTTAATGCAAAAATTTTTGACTGATAGCTTTCAATTTGTGCGTATTTAATCATGTTCGGGCATATTAAGAACACATTTTCAGAGCTGATTAGCACACCAGATACACATTTTAAAAATCCAAATCACCAAAAAATATGTGACTATCATTGTTGATTTAAAAAATAATCCTTATTATAAAACAAAAAAAAATATCTATCTATATATTTTAAATAAATTCCCAGTGGCTCGGTTAATTTTTTAAAATATTTCTTTAATAGAGTCTATTTATAAAAGCTTTTAAAATTATCAATTAAATATTGATTCGATAAACCTTGAGAAAAAATTTTTCTAAAGAATTAATTTTGTTAGAAAAAAAATTTCGATCCTAAAAGATACAATTATGAAGATCTAACAGATAGTTTGAAACTTTATCTAGAAACAAAATTTTTTATTTAAAAATTAAAAATTTATAGCTTAATTATTTTCCTAAATCACCCAAAATTAAATGAAATTCGAAAAATTTAATTTCAATAAAAATCCGACTTTGAATTTATTTTATTGAGAAATAGATTTAGTTAAAAGTAAAAAAATATTTATCCAAAAAAAAAAAAATAAAATAAAAATAATAATATTATTTTTAAAAATACTTTAAAAAAAATTAATAAAAAATTTTCTAGACATCTATTTGGACAATTCATTTGAAAGCCAATCAAGACCTTCGTAGAGGCCGTGTCCTTGAGTGGCACAAGTACCTTGAATGTACCATTTTCGATTTCTTAGCTGATTCAACGCTAATTTTTCAGTTATTTCAGCCGCGTTCATTGCATTTGGCAAGTCTTGTTTGTTGGCAAATATCAACAGCACAGCGTCTCTCAGCTCGTCTTCACCCAACTTAAAACAAATATAGCAAAAAAAAATATTTTACATAAACTAGCATACCATTCGGCTGAGCTCCTCTCTGGCCTCGTTTATTCTTTCCCTATCATTGGAGTCGACAACAAAAATAAGACCCTGTGTATTCTGAAAATAGTGTCTCCACAAAGGTCTAATTTTGTCTTGACCACCCACGTCCCAAACAGTAAAACTGATATTTTTGTACTCAACTGTTTCAACATTAAAACCAATGGTCGGAATTGTGGTTACAATTTCTCCCAATTTTAACTTGTACAAAATGGTTGTCTTGCCGGCTGCGTCAAGACCCACCATTAGTATTCTCATTTGCTTCTTACCGAATAGACGGTTAAAAACATTTGATATGGTTAGACCCATTTTTTTTTAATTTCTTCTCTTAAAAAAAAATTTAAAAATAAAATTTTAATAAACTTGTTCATTTTGAACACGTCAGTCTGTGTTTGAAATGTTAGTTGTTTTTAGACTTATTCAAGCTGAGTACTAATACACAAAAATGAATTAGTATAAATTAAATACCAAGCTAATCAATTATATGAATATTTTTCAATTAATTTGTCGCTTGATTATACAAAGCCAAATAGTCTAGCTAAGTCCGAAATTTTACTCAAATTGTATCCACGACAAAAATTAGAAAAAAAAAACTTTATTTTTTTATATGTCATATTTTAATAATTTATTAAAATATTCTAAGTCAAGATGTATTCAAATTGTCTTAGTGTATTTTAGAAAACGTGACAAAAAAGCCTCAATCTTGTTTTCAAATCATACAAAAAAGTTCAACATTTGAAAAATAAAAATTAAATTTAAAAAATAAACAACTAATGATTAATTTTTTAAAAATGATTATTAAATTTGATGGTATTTATTCAAATTTAATTTTGGCATGTATGTTGACATTTGAGAGGAAATTTCTAGAAAAAAAGACAATTTAAAAAATTTAAATTTTTAATTATGCAAATATTTTTGTATTTTTGTATATTTGAGCTCAATGATAATGATTATCTCTCATTTTATCTCATCCTTCTACACCTGTTTCGGAGTTGTAAATGGAGTTTGCCAGCTGACACGATCAATATTTTTGGCTAAATGTAATTTTTGTGTCTAGTATGATGCCAAAGAATTTTAATTTCTAAAATTAATTTTAAGGTCAAAATTTATTTTAACTTTTGCTATTGAGTTTTAATTAAATGCAAATTTTCATGTTTTTTACTCGTACAATGTTTGGGTATATAATATCTAAAAATTTCTGTTAAAATATTTTTGATTAATTTTTATCTAATTAGTGATAATTCGAGAGAATAATTATGCTTTATCAAATATGTATTATTGTGAATTAAGATTTTGAGAAAAAAAAATAAAACAAAAAAATCTTTTTGTACTAAATTAACAAAAATATTAAAGATCAGATCCTCATAATTATGGAATCCAGTATTTAGGCTTTTAACCAAAACCAAAAAACTATGGAATTTCAGTATGAATAGTTAAAATGTGGTGATACTTTTAAACTAAAAAGTAGAAGTCAATTTTTTAAAAAATTAAAATCAATCGATTATATTAGATATAATCGATTACTTATTATCAATTAAGAATTTATATGTTTTATTAAATAATTTTTTTTCTAAAATTTAATTGAAAAATTATAAATTAATGTAATAAAAAAGTGTCAAAAAATTATTTCTTTTTTTTGCGATAATTTATTTTGCTATTAATTATTTTTTAATAAAAATATAATTTAGGGGGGTCCCTAGGTTTGTCCGAATGGCTTAAGCCTTCATTTAAACCCAATTGCCACCTAAAAATTGAGTACAAAATTATAAATTTATATACGCGTGAATCTCCTTATTTGGATTTGTTTGTCACGAATTTAACAAATAAACTGTTTTATATATCTTCAGTTGTTTCTAGCTTTAGGACTTGGTGTATTGATTTAATTGAGGTTTTAATTGGAAAATATTTAATTATTTTTAACAATTTATTTTGGATTTTTTTTGGAAGGATGTTTTTATTTTTGATGTTCCGACGCTTATTATGATAGAGCAGTAATCGAACAGCGTTCTTATCAATGACTTGTAAAGCGTTAAGTTCAACTTGATTGAGTTTGCCCATTTAAAGCTTTTTATTCTTCTAAAAAGGTTAGTTTTTGGTTACCAAGTTTATTGATTTTGCTATTAATTCAATTAGTAACAATAGTCTTTTGGATCAATACTTTCAAGATAGTTTTGAAGAATCTAGAGATTGTTCATCTAAAAGAGTAAGTGATGAGTTAAAATTTTTTGTTCAAAGATAAAAAAATTTTTTTTTTAAATAATTTAATAATTACTTCAATTTTTTAAAAATTTACAACAAAACAAATTAAATGGCAGAAGAATAATTAAAAATAAAATAGAAAGAAAAATTCTGTTTGATTTCAGTTTTGAATGAAATGTAAATTTTTTTAAAACTATATGATAAAAAGAGCATTTTTTTTCTCAAATTTGTTTTCTTTATATTCACTTAAGCCGAGTGTTCCAAAACTCGGCTATCATCAAAAGTTGCAGTCTCATCAAAGGAGTAATTACAAGCAAAATTGTTAGTGACCAAATCACCATTTATATCCAAACCCTTTAAACAAAAATTAAAAAATCAAAATTGATTGACATTAGGTAAAAAATAAAAGATACATCATAATTGTCGTTGTAGAGAAATAGCCGAACATAAACAAGGCCATCAAAAGACTCGCAAATTTTGGCCTTGAGTGTTGAGCTAACTACCATCTGTGTCAAATACTGTTTGCCAGCTTCTTCGCTTCCCTCATATGGACACACTCCGTCTAAATAGCACTCTAACGCTTGAAAAGGCAACACCATAAAATCACTCCTTTAATTTAATATTTAAATTTTTTCAAATTTTTTAATATTTTAATATTTTAAATTTTTTATTTAACAACCTTAATTGTCTTAATTGATCGCTGGGCAAGTCCAAATAGCCGCCGTAGTCCAAAAATTTAATAGTAGCCATGCCACACTGCTCTGCATAATTGGGATTTATTTCAAGCGTTTGAGACCGAGACAAATAATTGGTCACCATGGCTCTATGCCATCCATACAAAGTCGGTGCAGCACAAATGGCACCGTACTCGATGGGCTCGTGCATCAGAGGCGTGTTCTCGTCCGAGTTGTACACGGCCAGCATGTTCTGGTCGAGCTTTTGCAAACTGGCAAAACTTTGATTTTTGGGCAGTTGTATGAACACATGTGTAGGCCCGACCACTGCACTTACATGCACATCTACAAGATCATTTACTCTAGGCATTGATTTAACATCTACATACATGTTGGGCGCTACTAGAACTTTGGCACTGTTGAACACACTCTTGTCGGGATTGTGGCGTCGATAGATGATCGGCTTGGTTATGGGCTTGAACGAAATTTGAGCATAGTGCTTGGACGGGAATCTAGTGCGTATGATGTCGAGTGCATGGTCGACATCCTCCACCATGCCCGACACACACACTATTTGCTGTTCTTCCACATTCGGATCGTTTCTCACTGCTATCTGGGTTTTTGTCTTCGATCTAATAAAGTCAACATGTACACCGTTTTTACCTATCAATTTGCCGCACAATTTACGCGGAAAATTAAATTCATAAACTACTAAATCTTCGAATAATTTATCGTCTTGTTCGCTTTTAGTGTCCAGCTTGGCATCGGTGTTTTTGGCTGCTTTTGACTTTGACTTTTTGCTCTTGGATACCGGCTCGGCTTTCTTAGTCTCCGGCTTCGCTTTAGCTGCCTTTTTGCTCTCTGGTTTCTCGACAATCACTGACTGAACGACCGCTTTCTCGACCGCGCTTGACTCGCTCGACAAATTGGCCGACTCGGACGACAATTCCGAAGAGGTCGACGACGGCGACGACTTTGCCTCTTCGATTTTGTTCGCCACCGGTTCTTTGACCACAAAGCTGGTCTCGATTCTTTTTTCGATCGAAATTTCGAATTTTTCTGCGAAAAATTTTTGCCCATTGGGAACGGGCGACGAGGCTTCGATTGGACTGTGCAGCGACTTGCCCTCAATGGTATCGTCCAGACTAGCCTTTGCCAAATCGGGATGCATTTCTGTTTTGTTTGGCTTTTTTTTCGCTTTTTTACTCGTTTTATTCAATAAAAAGTATCCTATTACTGCAAATAGAACTGCGCCGGCGCCAATGGCAGTTATGGATCGGGTACGCGAACTAGTCGTGTCTAGAGCCATAGTTTAAAAATTAAATTAATTTTTTTTTTTTGCTGTTTTTCTAGATAAAGATAGATTAATTTGTTTAAGTAAATTGCCAAATAAATGGCAATTAAGATCTAAAACTTGCGGAAAACCACGTGTTCCAATATGTTTTAATTTAAAATTTTTTTTTTTTTTTTTCTAAGGTAATTTCATTAATAAAAAATTAGAAAAAAAAATTTTGTTTCTTTAAATTTATCTTGAACTAAGCAAATTTACGGGACCACGTGGATTTATAAATTATTTAAAATTCTTGTTTCAGTTAATTTTATTGATATGTATGTTCATAAAGTAATAAAATTCTGCAATTTAGCTCTTATACTAAATAGTATTTTAAAAGTTAGTTTAAATTATGTTCGGCACTAAGTCTAGTCTGAGGCAAGTTTTGGATCTCAATTGCGGTGTGGGAAAACTCGCTTTTTTTTTCCCAATTTTTTTTGTTTAGCACAGATTAAAATGAAATAAAAAATAAAAAAAAAATTTTTTTTTCTTAAATTTTATTGTGACTAATTTTATTTAAAGAAAACTACAACAATTATAAATTTGATTTAGCTATTGAATCGTTTCTTATAATTTTGAAATCAAACCCATCACTTTTCAAGCGATCTATCAAGCTAGTATTTCTAAAAGCCGCTCCGGGCGTCAACACACCACCACTTATTAAATTTAAGCAACAATAAATTTTTTCTATTATTTTTCTAAATTTTCTTAAAACCTACTTGATTTTGATCTTATCTGATTCGCTTAGTAAAACAATTGCACAATTAAGAACTATCTTAGAAGTAGAAACATAGCCAGGCTCTAAATTGAAATAAAAAAGAAAAAAAATTATTTAAAAAAAAATCTCAGCTGCTACCTTGGCCGCTCAATTCAGTAATAATGTATTGATCGGGCTGGCAATCGGACTCCGACTCTCTATTGTCCAGTTTTTGTCCGAAACCTATTCCTTTAAAAAGCATTTTGAATGAAATTCCTTTCATCTGAAAAAAAAATTTTTTTTTATATATTTTTTTATTTTATTTTCTGGTCTTACTTGGTCAATGGTTGTTTCTTTTTTGGACGCTAGGCCAAATGAGAAAAATTTGTAATATCTAAGCAGGAGACTTCGGCCAAATTTGTATTTTGCCAGTAGTGAAAATGACAGACCCCAAAGAATCGTAACAAATGTGTAAAATGCATTGCTTATAGTAAAATAAGGTCTGTATTGTATCTAAATTAAATTTAATTTAAATTGCATGAGAAGTTTTCTAAACAAATCAATTAAATAAAAAAAAATTATTCTAAAGTATTGATCTGCATATTTGAAAACTTAAAATCAGCGAATTTTTCCAAGGATAAAATATTTTCCCAGCAACCCCCACGCAAAGTAAAATACAGTAAAAATAAGTATCTCAATTATTTTGCTAAATTGTATTAATTTTATTTATATTTTATTGAGAAATTTTTTTTAAAATAAAATAAGTAATTATGATTAAAGTAAATAACTTAAAACAATTTAATTTTAACATTTTTTTTACTGATCTTCTAATTTAACACTGACACCATACGACTTGTACAAAACTTATCAATCACTTTATACTTATATGAATTAACAAACAAATGGTCAACAAAAAAAGGAAATAACGAATCCGGTGAAAGACGTTTTTACAAATCTTCACTATATTGAACAATCTAAGAATCGACCAGTCTTAAATCAAATCGAACATCCAAAACCCCAAGGGGGACGTCCAAGCAAAAATCAACTTTTAAATTTTTATTTTTTTTTTGGTCTTTTTTATTATTTATGGAACATAAACTATTTTCTTTTTTTCAAAAAATTTTCAAATACTAATACTATTTGTAAAAAAAATTGCTGCTCAAAAAATATAAGCCAATTTTTTTTTAAATAGAACCATAATTTTTTGCCAAATTGAAAAAAAAAACTTTCTTATTTTGATTTAATTAAAATGTTAAAATTTCTATTTTTAAGGTGTTTTAGGCACTCCCAGGTTTCACTGAAAATTTTTTTGTGGAGAGCATACATCAAATTTTTGAAAATAAGCTTGATTAATTTATATTAAAATTTTTCTAGTTGTGCAAAAATGGTTTTGTAAACAGTACAATGTTGTACAAACGAATTCTAAATTCTGCAAAAATTGTGCAATTTAGTGCAAATTTTTTTTCTAATGTTTTTTTAATTATGTGCATTTTACAGAGAAATGAAGAGTATTTGCAGAATTTAGAATTCGTTTGTACAACATTGTACTGTTTACAAAACCATTTTTGCACAACTATAGAAAAATATTTATTTTTTTTTCCTTTTTGTACTGTAATTTTTGTAGGAAGATTTCACATTGCCATTTAATTGATTTTCTATGAAATTAATCAATCTTGTATTCTTTTTTAATATAAAATTTTTAAAAAAATTTTTTTTTCACCTTTATAAGAGACTTTTTACCGGAGTTGAAAAACTCAACGGACAAAAAAATTAGCGCCTTTTAAAAAGTGAAAAACTTTTTCTCTTTTTTCTAAAAATGCATTGAAAGCTTTTCGAAAATTTAATTATTTCCCTTTGAAAAAAGTCATTTTCAGCTAAATACAAAAATTTCAATAAAAAGTATCTGTGCCGATGAATTGTACTTTTGATCAAAGTAACAAGTGCAAAAATGGTCAGTTTAAAAAATAAAGCATTCTGCTCTAATATCTAAATCTGGTCTTTAGATTTACAAAAACATCATCTGTCTTTATTGGCCCTAAAAACAAAACATGGCATTTAAAAAAAAAACAATGACTATGACATATAAAATAGACAGTGTCATCTTAACTTTTTTTTTTAAATAAATTTTTCAAATATTCTCAAATTTAATACGATCAAAACTAATAATAATCTAAATAAATACAAACTGGTCTTTGATTTAGAACGTTGTAGTTAAAGTACTGAGTCCTCTGGACCACAGATTTATCACTGCCCATAAAGTCCATGCAATATTTGTCAAGATCATTGTCATAAAAATAACCAAATTTGTTTGTTCTAGTTTGAAAGTTTTAAATAAAAAAAAGATTAATCAATATTTTTGTCAAATACCTGAGTGGTAATTTAAATTTAGGCTTTGGTAGACGGGTTTTGAAAATCTGGCGACGGATATCGCCCAGATGCTTCGAAGAAGCAAAGCCGTACACTGCTGACTCCCAAGTGGCATAATTAAAACTCGCAGACTAGCAAAAAAATAAAGCTTTTTTCACCGTTTTTCATCTAGAATTTACCTTATTTCCAAAATTGAAAGTCAAAAAGCTTTCAACACTGTTTAAATCATCTTTAATTTAAAAAAAAAAATTATTTTACTAGGTTGTGGAAATTTTTGATTTTAGAAAAATACTTTGAAAATTTTCTTGAGTGAATATAACTCCTAAGTCAGCAGGTACTGAATCAAATCCACAACTTCCAACAACAAACACTTGATTTTCTAGCGCTTTTTCGTCAAATTTCAACTGAATTCTTTCTAAATACTCTGGTTCACCGCTCACATCCAAATGATGGGTTTTATTTTCAACACATTTTTGAACCACTTGTTCACCATAAAAACGATACTTAAAATATTTTTATTTAATTTTTTTTTATTTAAAATAATTGAAAGCATCTTAATAATTACAGGTCCGACACAATTTATTAGAAGACGCGTCTTCTGACACATTATTGTCACAGATTGTTCGTCATTAATGTCAACTATAATTTTTTCTATATGACTTAAGTCAATACCTTAATATTTAGAATAAAATCAAAAATTTAATTTTTTTCTAAATTAATTACCAAGTTCAGTAGATAACGAGTTGAGGACTTGATCAAGCTTTTGTTTGGATCTTCCAGCTATTGCCCATGTTAGTTTTTCTCTGTTGCTTATTTGAGCTAGTTCTCTTACAACAAATTTGCCCGTATAACCACTGGCTCCGAATATCACTATATCTAACCTAGACATTTTTCTAAAAAAAAAACGTTTTTGTCAATACTTGTTTTATTTGAACATTTTCAATTTAATTAATTTTAAAATTATAATTATAGAATTATCTGTGAATTTTTTCTCCATTAGATTTAAAAAAAAATTATTTTCTATATGTTAGAGTTTTAAATTTATGATTAATTTTTTTAAAATTATTAGCAATTTTTTTCCAATTAGAAAAATATTTAAAAAATCTAATTTGAACTAAGCAGTAGTAGTAGTATGAGGGAACTGAAGTTTAGGGTGCACCTAAACCAGCGCGTTATGCGCTTAGCCGTTGAGCGAGCCATTTCAGTCGGGACCACATACTTAAAGCGTATTAAAGCTTACGCATCCATGCATCAGCTTGATTTTTTATTATAAAATTATTTGGCTTCTCTAGTGGTAATATTTCTAGCATGTCTGCTTTTTTTCATCAGTTATCTTTTACTAATGCTGTTCTCTTCTTTGAAGGGCAACATATTCTATTAGTAATCCTTTGAAAAAACTGTATCTTACTTTTGGAGCATTGCATTTATTTTATTTTATTCGCAAAATTTTTTATTAAAAGATAAGATAATTTAATAAAAAAAATTTAAATAAATTTTGATTTATAAACTAATAAATGTCTATTTTTAATTTGATTTTCGTGTTTTAATTTTATTTAAAATTTTTTTTTTTTTGAATGACCAAATGATTAGAAAATATTAAGAAATTCCTTTTAAAGAATGTAAAAAGAATTTTCAAAATTTAAAACAATAAAATTCAGCCATTTTGCTAGCCACTTAAACATGGATATTGGAATACATTTAAATCCTTAGTAATTTTGATGGCCAAGTTAATATAATAAAACCAATAACTTGTCTCTGATGAGGTGGATGTATCTTTTATTGAGTTAAATAGTCACAAATAATCTATTAAAATTTTTTTTCAAATTAAAATTTTATTGTAAAGCTAAAAATAATTTAAAATATTTTAAAAAAATGCCACAACTAGTTTAGATTAAACTACAAGTTGTGTTTTCAAAGCTTTTATATACTGATTGTATTTCCATTTATTCTAATTAATAAAAATTAAAAAAATTTTTCTTTTTTTTTTCATAAAAAAAATTCTCACATTCTGCTCGTCCATTGGCGAGTCTTCTTGTGAGGCCGCAGATGACAATCGTCTAGCACTATTAGGCCCATAATCTTTCATTTTTTTAAATGAACTAAATTCATCAAACAATTCCAGCTCTTTTCCTGATCGAATTTGGTTAAATTCGATCCAGTATGGCATCAAACAATTGAAAACAATCAGCTTAAATAAATTGAAAAAAAAAAATTCTAATTTTAAATTTAAATTTTTAAACTAAAACGATAAAATTTAAAAATAAAATAAGTGAATAGAAATCTAATCAACTAACATATGCATCCAAGAACAAATAAGGCGACAAATAGTCCTTTTGGTCAATAATATTCTCAGCTAGTTGTTCCGGTATGTCAATTCTTGTTCTGGGTGGTATACGATTATTGATAAAACAGTCAATAACATGCTTCATTTTTTGAATAATAGGTCTTTCGTTTTCTGGATTTCGTTGATACATATCTTTGTATTCTTGTACTTCTACCAAAAATTGAAGATCATTTACCAAATTGTTGTTCATCTCCAAGTCAAATGGATTGGCATCGTTTGGTATGGATTTATATGTCAAAAATTTGCTAAACACTTTGACCGTAAAGCTATTTCTGAGCGCTTTACCAAAATTAATTATCATTTGTGACGAATACAACCATCTATTTTTTTTTATTTTCTAAAAAAATTTTTAAATAAAAATTTCTTTTTTTTTTCTTGAAAAGTAAAATAAAATTACATTATATTCTTTGTTAGTGGGATTCTTGTTTTTCAAATGCAAAACATCATCTACCACATCCATCATTTGAGTTCTATTTTTGAACACAGATCTTGATCTATAATCCGAATTGATGTACATTGGAATCCAATGAGTCTTTAGTTTGTTTTCAATGTGTTTCTTGGCCAAGATAATAAGTAAATTAGGTGGTATGTCTTGCAATATAACATTCCATCCTCCAATTTTTTCCAATATCTTTAAAAATAAATTATTTTAACCAGCATTTAATTAATATTTAAAAATTGATGCAAAGTACTAAATTTTGTGTTTCTTGATCAATTGGACTGTTCTTGGAAAATAGATATTTTTTATTTAAATAGAGTTTTTTCAATTTTTTAGCTTGTTCTTCGATTAAATCATGGTAGTTTGGATCAATGCGAGAATAGGCTTCAATGTCCATCCAGCAGAGTATGTCTGTCAAAGCATTGTTTGACTCTAGGAATGATTTAAACATTTCAAAGTCTCTAGTGTTGGTAATTAGCTCGTTTAGATCGAAAAATTGTGATCTAGAAGTGGTGTTTCCATCTTCATCGATTAAACTTTGAAAGACAGAGGTTTTTTTGGGACTATGGGTGATTATGTTGGAATTAACAGATTTAGGCACCTTTTAAAACAAATTTAATTTTATTATTTCGAACAATTTTATACACAATTTTAATTACTATTTTTAATAGGCCCTGTTCAATAAGTTCATCAATTTTCTTTGATTTTATGTTTATTGAACGTTCAATGTTTTCTATTTCATTCTTTAAATAAAAAATCAGCTTCATGTTTATTTTTATTTATTTTTAGACAACAAGATAATTTAAAAAAAAATGATCAACGCAAATCAATTTTCATTTATCTTTGTTGTTTAATCTGTAAATCAATTTCCTGAATGATCCAAACTGTCAAGTTAATTTATTTAATTTAATATTTAGATTTGAGCTATACTTTTTTTTAAATTAATAGGAGATGTTTTTTAATTATTACTATATGGAAATTTAACTAATTTATATTTATTGTTACATTAAAAAAAAAAAAAAAAAATTTAAATTTATTAGGATTTTCATGACTTCGATTTAAAGAAATAATCGAAAAATTGGCTCTTAAGAGTATAACAAAGTTAACGGTTGTTTTGTACAGATTTTAGGATTTTATATACAAAAAAGAAAAATTTCACATGGTAAATTATTTATTTAATTAACTTTTTAAATCAAAAATTAATTTCTTTGAAGTTTATTTCATTACTGGCGAGTATTATCTAGCTTTTATTTAAATAAGCTAGTAGTTCCTCAGCCGTATGGACGATATTTATTAAATTAATGAAATTGAGAAAGCTTTGGAAACTGGTAAATTCGTATGTAGCTTAGGCCTTAGATCAGCGATTGATTTGGACTGAGCTGCAAATCGCTACGTTTTTCTATGATCTTGAAAGAAAAAAATAAGCTCAAAGAAATTAATTTTGGTTGAATTTTTATTTTTTATTTAAAAGCCTAAAACCTATAAAAAAAACAACCGTTAACCGTTAAATAATGGCAGATCTTCAAATACAACATATGAGATGAACAAACAAATGTGCAAAGATTATTTTTTGTCGGCACTTGTACATGCCAGGCACAAAAATTACATGTGGAAACACAGAATTGGCATCGCAAACAGTTCAGATATCAATCTAATTCAAGATTTCCCAGAAGCAGCGTATACCGTACCTCTAAATCAAATTCGTGGCGCAGGTAGACCATCATAAATGAAAAAGGCTTTGTTAAAATAAGCTTGCTTCTTAATTTTATAGATTGAATTTTTTCTATTAGACATTAAATATTTTATTTGACAAATTAAATAAATAAATGTTACATTTAATTTAGTATTTTACTTTCAATTATATTTTACAAATTCATTTTTTATTAGACGGGTTAATATAGAGCCTAATATAAAAATGGTACTCCCAGAATATGATTTTGATGATGAAGATGAGTCAAGTTCTTCAGTTTTCATTATAAAAATCCTGAAATGTTAGGGAAAACATGACAAAGCAGATAAAATTGATGCCAGAACTCTCAAGAAAGCAAAACAGTATCGTTACTTTGAGCCTTATGCTGACCGGTTAATATGCGGCCTTTCTCATCCTTTTGCTACCAGAGTCAAATAATTTATTGCCAATTTGAAATTATTAAACAAAGATATTTTAAAATTTTATTATTAATTTATTAATATTGCCAAATAGAACCAAAAAAATTGAAACACTTACATGATTAAAATAGTTCTCCTCTGTTTCCATAAAGACCTTCCAATCGTCATACAACGAGAGCAAAAGGTACTCTTCGATGGCGTCGAACGTGTCCTCATAAGTCGGAATAAAAATCGAATTGGCTTTTAGGGACACCAAACTTGTCTTGGCGCTGTTTTCATTGAAAAGATGGTGAATTTTAAGTCTCTCTGCTTTGGGACAGTCAATTGAATAGTTGGCTGACACGGACACATATTTACAATAAATATCCTAAATTTTTTAAAAATTAAATTGCTTAAAAAAAAAAACAAAACTAAAAATAAAATTTACCAAAGCTTTTTTTTTCACATCTTCTTGATTAAAGTTATCATCATAGAAAAGGTCTTTGTAATTAATCAATTCCAATAGACACTTTAGTCTATTTACAGCAAACTTAATTTTAAAATTTTAAAATACAAAAAAAAATACTATCAGTGAATTACAGTTTTATTTTTGTTTAATAAATATTTCATAAATATTTGTCCAGATATGTCCTGTTTGTAAATGGCTTCCAAATAAATTTCTTTATCCGAGTTGTTTCTCTGCTTTCCGATCCTGGCTTCCGAATTTTTCTGGTTCTCACACATGTCTTTGGCAATTTGAGTGGCACGGCTAATGGGCCGCTTCCATCCAACAGGTGGCGATGTCTTAAATTCGTCTAGATCGTAGCCAACTAGCTCGTCTAGGTAGGCATTTGATCTTGGACGCATATTGAGGCTAGCGGCCATCGAAGCCTGGTCAAACTTTTGATTCGAACTCTTGGACAAAACAAATGAGTTGTTTTCCAATATTTTAACTTTGTTTGAATTTTTTTTCTTCAATTTTTGTGAGTCAGTTTGTTTGGTCAAGTTGTTTTTGAGATTAAATTTGATGCGCAGAGATTTGTCTACATTTTCGGCATCTAGATCACTAAGAACTTGATTTTGTTTGCCCAGCGCCTTTTGTGTGTAATAAGACGGGTACTTTTTTTGAACGTAGTCCTTGAACGAGCTCATTCGGATGCAGTATTTTGGCCACCAATAGTCTATCAATGACTTGAGGACTTTTTTCTGAACTTTCTGCGTCAAATTTTCATAGGACCAGAACTCGATATTGTTTTCATACTGTGCGTACAGCTCGTAGTATTTGGCCTTGCGACTACCAGTGTTCTTTCTGTCGTAGTCTCCTCTCAGCCGATTTAGAATATTCGGTCTGTTATAATTTGATTTAAGGTATTTTATGTAACTTTAAAAAAAAATTATTTTTTAATTTAAACAGCTAATGGCAAAATTTAAGACAATTGATGGACATAATTTACAGCTAGTTGTTGAGAAACCTCAGGGCCTGAACAGTTCTCTTGGAAACTAAGAAAATTTTGTTTCTAGGAAAGCATGTTTGTCATTTTATTTTGTTTTTTCCCTAAAAGAAAATGTCTACTTTTTAATTTGAGCTTTGAAATAAAAAAGTTTTTAATTAACATTAAGAATTTTACTAATTAAATTTTTTGCATAGTATTAAAGATATAAAATTTTTTTGTCAGTTTTTGATTTTAAACTGTCAATTTATGCATTTTTTCCTAGTCTTTATTAAATTCTAAATTAATAACTAGAAGTAATCTCAAAAAAACAATAAAAGTATTTAAGGATAGCTTTTATTGATTGAAAAAATTTAATTATTTTTTCAAGACACGAATTTATTGAAATATTTATTACAGGAAACAAGTTTAGTTAAAATTGTAAATTGATCTGTAATTCTTATTTTTTTAATATACCATTAGGTATTGTTAATTTGAATGAGTTAACAGTCGACAAAAAAATAATTTTTTTTTATTTAATAACCCAATATATTTTTAAAATATTTGTTTTTGATTGTCTAGTTTTAAATTTTAAATTATGTAAAAATAAAATTTATTTAAAAAAAAAAATTTGATTTAATTTAGAAAGCCTTTTGACTAGGAATAAAAATCAAATTTTTGATTGTGAAAAAACTTTCAGCCTTCTTCAAATTGGTCTAGGTAAGTAAAATGTCATTGTTTAAGAAAATGAGCCTAACAAAGATCAGGAATTTTGGTTAGATGGGGTCCCTTTGAGCTCTTTTATTTGTTTTAAGGTTATCTTGAAGAAACAAACCAAGCCGCTCATTTCTGTTATCATAATTTCGAAAAAAGATCTACTTTTCATCACAAGTAATCATCTGTCTAAAAAACCGTTTATCTAGAGGATTTTTTTAAGTAGTTTCCTACAAATTCATAAAGTCTGTCAAATCATAAAGAACAACTGGGCAACGTCTGTTAGCTTTGTTAATCAAATTAAGGTGGCAATATATTGTCGATTGTGATGAGTAAAGGTCATTTGATAATTGGTAAAAACAAACTTGCACATCATTTTTCTACTTTTTCTTGACAACTTTTTTTTTTCTTCCAATAATGACGTAACAGTAGCAAAATTTCAATTTATAAAATTTTTTATAATTAAAATATATTTATTTTATTTAATTTTGAAATTATTTTTTTTTATTAATTTTTGATATATGAGGTCTACACAAGTTTTTTTGTCAATAAATAATAAAAATAATTAAATAAGCAAAGAGTTAGACATATCAATTTGAAGAGCATTCAATTGCTGTTATTTTAAAATATAAAATGACTTGAACATGTTTCACAGTGATCAATAAATAAAAGATTAGTGTTGGGATCCGTAAACACGGTGAGTAAACCGGCCAAAATTTTTTTGGGCAATGTGAAATTTCATACAAAACTTTCAATACAAAAAGCAAAAAATCTTATAACTTTTGTTCTAATAGCCATAGATTTGTTTTGCAGGTGAAACAACTGTTGTTTCACCTATTACAGAAGTATGCAAAATTCCACTCAATATAATAATATTTAAAATAAATCGCAATCAATTTACACTTTGTTTCATTTACAAAACAAATTTATGGCTATTAGAACAAAAGTTATAAGATTTTTTGCTTTTTGTATGAAATTTCACCACGTCATTTTTTGGCAAAAATTAAGAATCAAAGACAATTTAAATAATTTGAAATATTTTTTGAAATTTTTTTTATAACACAAAATCTTTTTATGATCAAAAAAATAAAGATTTGTAAAGACTTTCTAAAATTTTGACGAAATAAAAAAAATGAAAAAAGAACACTTTTGTGAATACAAATGAATTATTTATAGACTGAGTTTCAAAGTAGTTCTAAAGTCAAGTCAAAAGACTTTTGCTATTTTTATAAAAATTAAACTTTTTTTTTCATTTTTTAACATTGCCAGAACTGGGCGCTAATTAAATTAAATAAATAATGTGATTTAAAATTTGTAGAATTACAGAGATTTTAAAATCTAAAATATTTAACCTTTTCAAAAACGCTAAATTTTATGATTGAACATAATATATAGTATTTTTTCGGCTCCAAAATATGTTAGGTAAGTGTTTATAGAGAAAAATCTTTGCGTCTTTGAAAAAGATGAGAGTATAATTACTGGTAGAGGAGCAATTTCATTGACAATAATGGTGTCTTAAGAAGTTTGGTGAAATTTGGAAAATGGAAGTGACTTTTCTAAAATAAATTTTTGACTAGTGTTTGCAGGAAACAAAAATAACCCACACTCTTATTTTATCAATAAAAATCCAATAATGTAGTCACAAATTTTGTCTCAAAAATACAAACAACAAAAAAATTTGCCAAAAACCTACTTGTTTTTTTCTTTTTGATTTATCAAAGTGGACAACTTTTCGATATCTATCCAAATTTTAAAGTAAATAAATGCATCATTTTCTTTCAAGTAAATCTTAAAATTTTCCAATTCCTGTTTTCGCAGGTGTATTTCCTGAAAATGTTTCGAGTCAGTCAATCTATAACAAAAAAAAAATTAAAAACAATTAATTTTAAAATTAGCTAATTTTAAAAACAAATTGCTTGGTAACATAAAAAAAAATAAGCTTACTCGTAGGGCTCATCCTCGAATTCGAGGGTGAAATTTTTTTCATCCATAGCCTGCTTTGTTTGCTCAACATCAGCCAAATTAAAATCTTTATAATAAGTCAAACGACTGCTTGTTTTATTTTTGCCAAATTGGCTTATATCAATCTGGTCTCTCTCTCTCTTAGATGAAAAACTGTACCTGTACTGTTTTTCAATATTAACAGCAGAAGTCTTGTCACTTTTAACTGACTCATTATAGTCACTAAGAGCTTGATTCAAGACCGAACGCACTAAAATATTGGCCATTTCATTCACTGAATTAACCACTGTTATCTTTTGGCTAGTGACCACCGGCGCTTCTTCCACTTTGCTTTGACTTTCATTTTTTTGACTAATTATGAGCGATGTTTTCATTTTAAATTCATTAATCGACTTGTAGAACTCTTTGTCATGGTCTATTAGGTAAAAATTGCTATCCTCTCGGGTTCTAGCTGATTGACAGGAATCAGTCAAATCCTCCGTACTTTCTGTGCGAAAAAATTCGTCCTCATACTCATCGTTATTTGTTTTGTCCATATTTTTTTCATTAGACTTCAATAATTGCAAGCTAGCATCTTTGGTTTCCATTTGATCATCGTGGCTTTTAAATTCATACAATTTTTCCAGATCATTTTTAGCATTACTTAAATAAATTAAATAAAAATATTTTGATTTTTTTTTGAATATTTTTACAATGGATTTAGCTCCATTTCTAGTAATTCATCATCAATTTCCAATTTGATTAATTTTAATTTTTTTGTTATTTCATCTTCATTTTGTTTAACTTTTAAAAAAATAAAATAAATTTTAAAATTTTTTTTTTTTTTGTCAAAACCTTCATTATTAAACATGGCACATTGAGCTAAAATCATAGCTAGCTTAAATTCACTGTAAAGTTCACTTTGAAGAAAAAGAGTGAGACGTCTGTAGCGCAACCATTTCATGCTAAAAGGCTTTTTAAGAACATTGACCGAATATCTTGTTTTAACAACAGGTATTTTTGATTCAGCCGCAGCTTTTAGATCCTTTAAATTGGACGGTTCGAGTCGAGACTCGATTCTGATCAAGTCCAGGTCTTTGAACGCATGATTGCCTGCCTGGGTCAGCAACTCCCGCTGCCTGTCAGTCTCCGAGCCGTCCGGGTTTTTTTTAATTATCGATTTGAGCTGAAATTCTAAATTTTTTTTCACCATTTCAGCAGTGGTCTCCACTTGTCTAATTGCAGGTCTGTCCAATCCAATTTTTATGAGCTCATTGATTTTATTGTCTTTTAAAGCAGAGTTGTCCGTGTCTACATACTCCAAGTCACCAGAGATAAAGTTGAATTTTATGCGTTCGCCAAGGCTCGGGTTTAAAAGAAACTCGTTGAAATAGTCCACAAAAAGATTGTTAGTGGCCAGCAAATCCTCCTTTATTTTGCTAATTTTAGTTTAAATTTTTTTTCGCTTTTAGTCAAAAGGCTTACAAATTTTTGGCTTGAATCGACCAATTCAAAAGAGCTTTTCTCCATTTTTTAACAAAACATTTAATGTTATCAGTTTTTATCCCAAATATTCTAAAGCTTTAATTATAATGAGTTAAATTAAAAAAAGAAAATTTATTTTTCAAACAACATAATAGAAATAACAACAAAGAATATTTTTTTTTTAATTTTTATTTTTATTTTATTTCTAAAATTTTATTAAATGAATTTAAAAAAAAAAAAATTTTAGAAAGCAAAGAGAAATAAATCTCTCAAGCAACAGTTGTGTTTAATTTTGATTTTTTCTAAGTTATGTAATTTAATTAATTGAATTAGTTGTGTTGGGGCAAGTGATTAGTTTTATTAAGTTGTTTGGGAGAGAATGGTAAAAGGCCAAGTAAAGAGTCGTCCGTCTCATCGGTCTGTCAAGTGATTTCTCTTTTCTATACTTTAATCTAATGGCTGTTGGAATTATTTACGATTGTTTATATCTTAGGTAAACAATTTATTCAAAATTATGCCGTAATTTTTTATTGTTCATAAAAGCTGTTGTTAAGCATTTTTAAGTATTGTCAAATTAGCTTAAAATAAAATTAGTTTGCTAAAAAATTAAGTATTCAATTAGCTAATTAACTCTTTTAGGCTTTTTTTTTTAATAATTAAAATTTTAAACAGGTAACATAGTTTCACTATTTTTCAAACAAATAAATAATATTTCTTTAAATAAATAGAATTTTTAAGAAAACAATTTATTTTTCATGAAATATTCACAGATCATAAGCCTAAAGCTAAAACGTTTCTCCAGTGACAAACGAATTAATTCAAACATCAAAATTAAATTCTATCAAAAAAGATTTTTAAAGAAATCAAAAAAATATTTTTCAAATTATTTAAAGTAGAATATAACATATAGTAGCAGTTGGTAAACTTATGGGATATGGTGGAGCTGAATATGTAACTGGACGAAGGCTGTTACATCACAGAACATCATCATTTTTTTAAACCTCCATTTTCAACAACCATTTATTTCTTTTATGATAATTTGGAAAATGCATTCACTTTTCATCACAAGTAATGATTTGTGTAAAAAAAGGTTCATCTAGATAATTTTTTTTAAGTAGTTTTTGCAGAATAAATTTTCAATTGTATCTTTATCTTTATTAAAATTTAAACAAGTGCTAAAAGAATTTTATTTCACTAAATGAATTGTACGTAAAAATTGACCAAATCAGTGACAAGTAAAAAAAATTGAGATCAAAATGTTATCTGGTCAAATTGAGTGTGCTAATCACGAATATCAACTTGATTTCTGTTTTGGACGTAGTTAAAATGTTGGCTGACCGGTGGCTTGACCACGAGCCAGTCTGTTTTATTAAAATTAAATAAGAAAAAGTTTCAAAAGCTGATATTAAGCAGCTATTTTGGTTCTATTTATGCTGGAAGTTCTAGTGCCAAGGCGTATTGTTGTTCGGGTCGTACCGACTTTGTGATCACCAAAAAAATTGGTCATTTTTTAAAAGATAAAAAATGAAGAAAATTTTTGTGATCAAATAATAAAAATCTAAATAAATTAATTTTAAAAAAATTCTTCTTTTTGGTGCTTTTTTGCTATGTTCAATTTAACACTTATTTCTTTCCTCATCAATTCTTCACATATATTCGATGCTACTGGGTTGGTATGCTTACTTAAGGCTTTTTTGAAAATCATCTTGGTCTCGTTTGAGATCGGTAGCCAAGGCATGGCTTGTTCCTTATAATTGTCTCTTACATTACTAAAATATACTTGTTAATATCGTTGGTCAAATCTTAATCTAATTCTTCATCTTCAATCGATTCATTCTCTAATTATTAGCATTCAATTTAGGATTCATATATCAAAATAATAAAAAATTTATGAAATATTAATTTTTTGTTTTTCAAATAATGTAAACATTATATGATCATTTATTTATTTTTGTAAACATAAATGATCAAACTTGAAAAATTTAAAAATGTAATTCTATTGAGCATTTTAAAACCATTGTATCTAAGCATGGACCAAAAATTCAAAAAATCCTTATCCCTCATTTTGATAGAACAAATTAATAGACACATAATTTAATGAAGAACATTTATTCTTGTTCACTTTAAACATATAATTTAGCTTAAAGTTTAAATAAAATTTAAATTATTATTTAAATAAAAGTAATATCTGTTAATTGTTACTAAATTTTAATCAAATTACGCTAATTAACATAAAAACAAAGCCTTTTTATTTAAACATTTTCAAATTTTTTTTAGCAAATTTTTCCAAATTATTTTCTAATAAAATAATGTAAAAATTGATTAAACCAAGTTATTTTTTTTAATTACAAACAAAAACAGAAAAAAACAAAAATTGTTGAAATTGATTTCTAGCTACCAACAATTACATTTACTATAACACCATTCATCGAGGTCCAATTCAATCACATGAACATGGCTGTTTGTTTCAACTAGCATATCAAAATCCAAATTATTTACCTTATTATATTGATTGTTTATAAAGTCTAAGTTAATACATTTTTGGTACTTTTTTCTTGAAACAACAAACCTTATATAAAAAAAACATTATTAAAATAACAAAATTTAAATTTTGCTTCGATCTCCTCACCATGAGAGTCTATTTCAACTAAGGCCATATTAATTCATGGCTGTCTTGGTTGATAAAGAATCTTTTGCTTTTTTATTGTCGTTTCTTTTTAAGCATATAATTTTAATCGCTTATTAAGGCGGCTTTTTTTCAAATAAAAAGAAAAAAGGTTTTCAAGAATTTTGAAATTACTGTTTGAATTTAAATAAAAATTGTAAGGCAAAAATTAATACAGAGAAAAATTGTGTAAATTGAAGCAAATACCAAAAAAAAATTTTGTATTTTTGTCTAAAATTTAATAAATTTTAATAATCTTGAAGAGTTTCCATATTTTTGTTTTTATTACCAAGTAAATTTGATTCAATCTATTTAATTTATAGCAGATTAATCAACAGAATAGTGTCTGAAATATCTTTAATGATCGATTAACACTTCATTTTTTTAATTTTATAAAAATAATTGTAAAAAAATTAAAAATAAAAATTTAAAAAGTTTAACATTTAAACATTTAATTTAAATTTTTTGAATTTTTTTTCAAAATCTGTAAAGATCAAATTGATATTATTGAATATAGAAAGTTTGAATGTTGAAAACTTCAACATTGATCTCTTGATCACCAAGCTATTCAACAGTCTTGTATAAAAATGTTTAAAGATTTTTCACCATTGGCCGTTTTTGACATAGGTTCAATAAGTTTGTCGCTATTCCTTTAAAAAATCCCATGTTCAGTATTTTTGTTTACTCAGCAATAATTTTTGTTTTCTAAATAAATTATACTCGAGTCATATCAAAATTTTCTTTTGATGAGAATTTCAAATGTGCTATTTTAAATTTTTATAGTTTTCGTTTTTTTACCTATTTTTGTTTAAGGCATGATTTTGTCACATGTTTTATTCTAAACAAAAAAAAACTTTTTATAAAAATAAATAAAACTAAAAATATAAGGACAAAATAAAATCTAAATTTTTTTAAAATTAAAAGTTTATTTTTTGATTGCCCAAAAAAATACCAAGAAAAAAAAAATTTGATTTTTGTTGATAAAATATATTTGAATAGTTTCTTAATTTAAAAAAAAAATTCGTAAATAAAATAGATAAATTGTCTTTTATAGCCAATATTTTTTTAGGCTAAATTTAAAAATTACATAAAAATTTTAAAAATAAATTAAACTAGTTAATTAGTTAATAAACTAAATTGAGAAATAAAGTAAAATCATAGATATTCGGCTGCATAGGTCGACTTCATTTTCCATATACTCAAACAGTCGTCGCCCATCAAACAACTTTCTTTTATCAAATAAAATCTAGAAAAAAAAATTTAATTTAATTTAATTTTTTAAAAAATTTTCCAACATTTTTTCAAAATTTTCTTGTAATTTTTTAGATGTCCATTTTGCCTGCTTACAATAGACAACCAATAGACCATTTGGTTGAACAATTTCTTTGAGTCTTCGCAACCATGCTTAAAATAAATTCAAATATGCTTTTAAACCTTTAACTAGTTATTGTTTAATTTACACAAATGATTCTCAACCCTGTCAATCATAGAAAAAAGGACCAGTTCACTCTTTGGAATTTCGTTCGGAATCCAAGTCATCTGTTTGAACACAACCTTATTTACAACATCCATATCATTGCACTTTATACACACATCCTCTTCTCCGACCTTGACGCACACTTCTCCTTGGGCCTGAATTTTCAGCGCAATGTCCAAAAACTTTCCACAAAAGTCAACACCAACAACTTCGTCAAATCGTTTGGCCAAGTCAAAAACCAAACGGCCAGTCGAACATCCCAAGTGCGTGGCTATTCTACCCTCAACTGGATAATCATCCAAAATTTTATTTACTTGTTCAATTAATTTTTCAATTCTTTCAGCCTTTACATGCTGGTCAACAATTTCATTTTCAAAATGTTGTCCATGCAGATGAGAATCATACAAATATTGCTTGTTTGTAGTCTCGTAGTATCCAACTTGAAGTTTATTTTCATCCAAATCAACTTTGTTGTCTTGAATTTTTTTTATTTAGAAAAAAAAAAAATTTTTTTCTCTATTTTACTTGGTGTTCCAGCGCCCAAGACAAATATGTGGTCTTTGCATAGACGGATCTGGGGATCTGGTTTTGATCCGTCCGTAGTGGGCAACGATCTGACAAGTCTAAAGCCACAGTGCTGGTAAAAATGTCTTCTGAACATATAGCGAGCAAAACAGGACGCTTCGTCACCAGTGGAAGCCCAAGAGCCGCCCATTATCAAATTGTGTCGGCCATCGTAGCAAGGTGAAGAGAAGTCATCATACAAAAAGTGGGTTTTGGTACCCGGTAGTCCATTAAAATTGTCCTCAGTCCATTCCCAAACATTGCCAAATACATCATGAAAGCCTTTTGAATTAGCTGGATGCAAATCAACTGGCTTAATTAAAAATATAAATAAATATGCTTTTTTTTAATTAAAGATCAATTTACTGTTGATGAACCATAAGCCATGTTATGGTTAACTTTGGAATGTATTTGATAAATAATATCTTTTGTAGCATCCAAATCAAAAACATCATATTCTCGAATAGCATGGTGTTCTGCTTCGCTGATGCATCTAAAACCTTCACCTTTCCATTTACAATAAGCTTTTGCTTCATGATAGTTTACTTCTACCGGCCAATTTTTAGGCATCTCCACTATATCAAACATAAGCCTCAATCTTTAAAACAAAAAATAAATAGAACAAGATCCTACAATATCTTATTTACTTGAAAGGAAATTCAGATGTGTTTTTATTTTGATTCTCATCAAAATCACTGAAAAAAATTTTCATTTCTTCTTTAGCATTTTGGCTCTTGAACATGTTAACATGGTGTTTGGAGAAATGATGTTCTTGACAGTGAGAATATGTCGATATCAGACCACCACATCCAGATTTACACTTCATTGGACAAATCCAAAATAACGGGTGTTTTGCTTGTTTGAATTTGACCCATTCCCAGCCCTCATCTGACCAGTATTGACGCTTTGAATATCCATCGTCCAACACAAACTCTAAAAATTGCTCATTTGTAACTTTAAATTTTGATGCCTCAAAAGCGCTAACTCTTTTTAGAAAAAAAAAAAATTTATAAATTTTTTTCCCCTCATTAGTTTCCTAAGTACTTGCAGTCAACTTGTCCGTACTCATTGTCCCATCCATATGATGGAAAATCAAATTGTTTGCCTAATCTAACTTGAGTTTCGGCCACTTTGACCATTTCGTTTTTTATTATATTTTTATCTTGGCCTTTTAAAAATAAAATTTTTTAAAAAATTAAAAAAATTTTTTTTTTCTTCTACTCAATTGAAAAGGTGCATAGCTCCAGCCGAGGGGTCTCTGCACCAATTCGACAGGATATTGCCTAATTAAGACTGTGGATGTTTCAAAGTGAATGCGCTCGTGTTCAAAGCCCATGAACAGGGCCCACCAAGGGCTGTCCCAAGTGACAGGCAGCTCTAGCGGGGTTCGATCAATCACCTTGTAAATTAGCTCTCTCACTTTGGCTCTAAACTCTTTGGTCTCCTCGACTGTAGGCCATTTGTAGCTGCCACCCATTCGATAGTGTTCAGTGTCGTCCCAGCTCATCTCGTCCACACCGGTCTCAAAAATCATGTCCATATCAAATCGAATTCTTTCATTTGGCTAGCAATAATTATAGTTAATGAAGCAAGAAAAAAATTTTAATTTTTTTTTTAATACTTTTATTAGTCCAGCAAGACACAATTTATTCATGAAAACTGCGGCCGTATGGCCATAATAGAATATAAGTGGCAGTCTTAGTCTATCAGGACACAAGTAGTAAACAGAATCATATTTAAGTGAGGTGAAAAGAGTTTCATATAAATCATAAGAATTGTCAAAATAGGCTTTAGCTTCTCTTAAATTGTTTTAAATTTTAACTAAACATTTAAAAGGCTTATTTAAAAAAATACTCTTTGGTAAAATTGGTCAAGTCTAAAGGTTTTATGGAGTCAAAGACCAGCTTTCCAGTTAGTGGATTTGTGTATCGGTCATTTGGCTTTTTGATATTCATTTTTAGCTAAAAATATTTTTAAAATTAATAGTTAATTTAATTGAATAGTAAGTGGCTTTTATAGTATCGTATGACTTGAATTAAAGAAAAAAAAAGCAAATAATTAAGGCATTTATTATATAATTGATTGTAAACTCTCTTCTTTTTCGGAAGGAAGTTTTGAATGCTGCCAAACGTGATTTAATTTAATTCAAATTAAATTCATTTTAGTTGAAAATTTATGCTTAAAAATGTTCAAAATATGAATGTAGAAGCGTGAGAATTAGCATCACAAATTTAGATTTTTTTTTGCTGAATAAGCACACGCGCGCTAGACTAGAAAAATGCATTTTGATCCATGTGTTCATGTTGAATAAGGCGCAAATATGTAAGATTATGAAGCGTTATGAAACAATGCACACCCTTTTTTTTTAAATTTTTTTTAAAGTTTTTGGCTTAGTGTCTTTTCAACTCTAAAAGTAAAATTTGAAAAAATAATTTAAGTATAAATTTTTTTGACCATCATAGCTCAAGAATATGAAATAATTGATAAAAAAAAATTTGTAAATAATTTCAATCTTTCGATCAAAAAATGAATATAATTTAACTTTTCTTCTTCGGCTTGATCCTATGTAATTTTCAATTAAAATTAATTGCTAAAATTACAAATATTGAACGTTTTTTGTTCTTTTTTTAAAAGAATACTCTGTTTGCTGCTTAAATTATTTTTACTTTATTTATATTTTGTTGCTAGAAGTTATCAGAAGAGACTTCATTGAATTATTTAAGGCAACAATTTTTTCAGCTTCTTCTCTATTAATTTCATTTAGCACTCACAAATTATTACTAATATACAGAAGAAATAAAATGGTTGATTGATGAATGAATCAAAGAAAAATGCTAAAAGAGTAACATAATTATACCCATAAAAATATCCGAATCCATAAATTCATCCTAACCAATTTGGTTATAAAAATAAAAAAAAAATTCGTGTAAACATGCCTATTTCCTTCTAAATGAAGTTATACTTTTAAAGAAAAAAATGACTCAAAACTTCATGTTGTGTGTCTTGATGCAAGTAAGACATTTGACAAACTATAGCGGGATGGTCTATTTTATAAACTAATTGGTAAAATTGCTGGTGCTATTTGAAGAGTTATTTATGGTTCCTACAAAAATTAAAGTTAAATATGAAAACGAAGTAAACAAAATTATTGAAACAAGCCAAGGTGTCAAGCAGGAAAGTATTTTATCTCCTTTTCTATTCACCTTTTTATAATGATCAATTAATTAAATGCACAAATTTAAATATTGGAGCTTCCATTAACGGGACAAACCTTTCAGTGATAGCGTATTGTGAGGATTTTTGAAACTCTTGAGAAATTTCCACAAAATACTCGAAAGGATGGAAAATTGATTTCAATTCAACTAAATCAATGGGAATAATTATACAAAAGGGCAAAGTTAACAATGAAGCTAGATTAGTTAATCAATGATAAAAAAATTCCTTTCGTCAATGGCATTGAATATTTGGATCTTCATTTTAGTGGAACAATTTTTATTAATTTTATTTATTTAATTATTGAAGATAAGTGGAAAATGGTTGAAAAAAGGTTATATGCCCTTTATAGATTGGGTTGTTGGTTGAATATGGATTGGATTGAAACAAGACAAAATATCCCTCTTCATATAAATACTGATAGTTAGTTAACTATATCTGATAACTTAGTTAACAGTTTTCTATAAGCTGTTAACTAAGTGATAAATTAGGTTTACTTTTTTTCCTATTGAAATAGAAAAAAATTGCTTGTACAGTTGAATTTTATTAAATATATGCTTTTCAAATTATAAAATTTAAAGTAAAATGAAAAAAAAAACTATTTAGAACTCTGACACAAAGTTTCAAAGCTAGTTGATATTTTATCTTGTACCAAAGATTTAAACTTTTCTACTGGACATAGGGCATCACATCCTGCCAACAAAAAATAATAATATAAATTCAAATTTCATTTATTTCTATAAAACCTTCAATAGTGAGTGTATTTAGCTGAATATCTTGATTTACTTTGTTATTTTTATATTTTATCTGAACATAATGATTATTAGTAGTGTCTTTTCTCAGTTCAAAAATCATTGCAGCTCCAAAATTGGGCTGTGTGATTGCATTTGATGTTTTTAGTAATCTCTGTAGTCCAGACAAATAGAATTCGAACTTTTCATACAAGATTAGTCTAGAAAAAAATGAAAAAAAATTTTCAATCAAAATTACTCCACTATACAAATAAAGCTCATTCAAAGTGGTGCCTTTAATCTTTCTATCAAAATAAGTGACTAGTTGATTTAGTAAGCCTCCTATTTTAAATAAAAAGATAATTCAAACATTAAAATTCATTATTTTACTTGCCCGAAATTATTTTTGCTTGATCAATATTATACAAATAAGTTACATAATAGTTGTTTTCTCTTATTTCCAGAAGTTTTTGTAAGTCATTTCTGATGTACTCTTCCACAACTAAACCATGAGCTTCCTTAAAAATTAAAACAAAAGGCGTTAAATTTTTAATCATCTTTTTTTGTGTTTTTCTACATCAATTAAGGCTTTGTCTCCAAGACGCCACAAGTCATAATAGGACAGCTCTATTTTGCTCGAACATCTCATTTTCCATAAAAAAGCCTTAATAAAAAATTCCAAATTCAATTCAAGCAAAAATTTCATATTTTAAAATAATACATCATTTTGTCTTTCGATTGCAATATTGGAAGCTCTTGCTTCACTCTGTAATTGAACAAACCTTGGACAAGTAGCATGTTTTCTAAAAATCTGAAGTGTTTTTTAATTTAAATTTGAATAAAAGTGAATAGGCGCTAATTAAAATTGATATGTATAAATTGAATACTTTATGAATACAAATATAATATGAACCTGCCTAAAAAGTTAATTAATTTTTGTTCCCCAAATCGTACATTGTGTACAGACAAATTACTTTTAATATTCTTTCAAACTAAATGATTTTTGTTTTTAATTAAAGCTGGAATTTTGTTTACAATTTTGAGAAATTTTTTCTTAATTTAATTTATTTTGTCTATGTACGAGACTAATTTATTTAGTACTAACTGGTGTTAAAAACATCGTGCCCAAGCAAGTTTTGCTTATTTTTTAATAAAATACTTGATGACTGGAAACTTGCTACTACAACATGGTTTTAGATCTGGACATTCTTGTCAAACAGTCATCCATGATTATATATGTGAACTATATAAAGCCAAAGAAAAGCAACTGAAAATTGTCTCTTTGTTTTTTGACTTTAGAAAAACATTTGATGTTTTGGATGTAAATTTAGTACTTTTAAAACTCTTTCATTATAGTTTTGATACATTTTCTTGTGGTCTTGTTCTTAAGCCATAAAATCAAAATTTGCCAGAACACATTGTCTTTTACCAGTGGTCAGAGATAAGTGTTTAATTAGAAGGGAAACATTAAAATAAACAATAACTAATGTTTGAAATGAAATTGAAAACCTATTCAGAAGTATATATGCCAGAAAAATAGGAAATATAAATTTTACTGTATCACAAGAAGTTGGTGCGCTTCTAATTGGTACAGGATAAAAACTAGACAAATTGGAATTTTGAATCCAAATGGTATCTCTTGTTGTTGTAAATAAGCCAGTCATAACCATTTGAGCTGATTGAATGGTTCTATCAAAATCTGAAATTAAAAAGATCAAATTTTTTCTGATTAACTACTTGAAAATTTTAAATACCGCTCGAGAATGCCCAAGCTCTCGTTCGGTCATATACAGGATTTAAAGTAGTGTATTGTCTTCTCAGATAAATTCCAAAGTCATACATTTGCTTCATGCCAATGTCAGTTAGCTGGCCTAAGCTGGTGCTATATCTAGCCCATATGTTGTTTGGGTTATCTGGATAAGTGTGCAATGGTGATCTCACTCCATGATTGAAAACGACTTGAACCGATGCGATTGACGTTTCACTTTCAGTGATAGAAACTACTTTGGTTATTAGTGCCAAAAATACAAATATGCTCATTGTGATATTTTAGATTTAAAATTATTTTAAAATGAAAATTTATTTTATATGATTTTGTATGCAAAAAATTTTAGGAATTTTTTTTTATTCCATAAATAGTTCAATACTATGTAATGATTAGACCTAAACGTTTAATAAAAAAATTGTTTTCAGATAATTTTGTTAATCAAATATAAACAATTCATTTTTTATTTAGAATTTAAAATTTTTTAATCGATAAACTTAGCCTTCATGTTGGTAACTTGTTTTTTGCTAGAAAAAGATTGCTATAAAATTTTTGAACAAAAAAAAATAAAACTAAACTGGCTGATATAAATTTGTAAATAGTATAAACAAAATGGAAACGAGAACGCAACCTTGTATAACACCAGTTTTAAATTTTTCAATAATTCTAACTCTCTTCTCACTTTTTATTAAATAGAATTAATACTAATTGATCTAAAATCTCCAGGATTTTTTGGGTGCTCAACTTAGTAGCAGTGGTAGTAGTCATATCAAGCTATCATATCCAAAATAATATTTCTACGAGTGGTACAATATTTTTTATTTGGTTTTCCCATTTTAAATCATTTTGAATATAAATTCCTAAATTTTCGTCAAGAGTGTAATATTAATATTTATTCACTCAACTCTAATTTTTTTTCTTTCTTTCCCTCAAACCAAATACAATAATTTTAACTTTTCTTTTATTTACATAAATATATATTTTTTTATATTTTTGAATATAATTTCTCTCTATTTTCTGAACGATCAGAATTTTTAAAAATGAAAAAAAAATTGTTTTTAGTTAATTTTTTTCTATAAATTATAAAATCAAATCATGGATATTTTTTACCAGTATGCAGTACATTTTTCGATATTTAAATCCAAGGACCAATTGACCAACCTGAAATATATTTAGTTGAAGTTGAAGTATTAAGTTGTTCCTGATACTGTTTATTATAACTAGTGTTCAAAAAAGTATGTTCAAAAGTTTGTTAATGAAAAAAAAAACTTGTTTCCATTGACTGAATTTAACCAAATTTTGTACAGTTATTTAATATCATCTAATTATTAAATTATAAAAACCAAGTTTTTACAATTTTTTTCAACAGAAATAGGCCATTTGAAACACCTTTACCTAGAAATGACGATTGTACCTTGATGTTTTTTTAGTTAATGTATATTTTTAAAATTTTTTTAGAGCAAAGAAAACTGATTAATATGAGCCGCTGATTATTTCTTAATGACTTTTTGACCAAAATTTTTAAAAAAATAACACTCAAATTTGATTTTTTGAATTTCTTCAAAATATTAAGGTAGCCATGTACTTTTTGTCATATCTTGGGTAACGACAGTAGAAATATTTTCAAATTTTAAACTAGCATTAAGCTAAGAATATACTTTAGATAAAACATAAATTTAATATAATTTTTAAATAACAATGTCAACATTTTAGAAAAAAACTTTACAAATAGTACTGTTTACTTTTAGAACGATAAAACACGCAATGATGAACTTCATAATATTAGTTAAATATATTAATTAAAACGTCTTGAAAAGCTCGTTAAGAAAATATACAATGTATTTTAGTTTAATCTTTATTGTTAAAAAAAAATTAATATTTACTAGTTTTATTTTTTATATTAAATTGATTATATATTTTTATTTTAAAAAATAATCCCTTCTAGCATTTGTTAAGAACAACTTGTTAAGAACACTGGTAATTAATTATATTTTGTCTGTTAGCTTTCTAAAAGAGGTGTCACATTTACCATTTTCCAAATTAGAGGTAATTTTCCTTGTGAAAGAGAAAGTCGAAATAATAGCGTAATTGGATCCACAAGAGCGAAATCTGCTTTTTTTAAGGACAATATTTTTAACTAGATCTGGAGCACAAGTTTTATTAACATTTAAGCTTTGGAATTGATTTTATGTTTGCTAGTTTTCATTGTATCAACACAACACTTTATTTGATATAAGAAAGTGCGAGAAAAAAAAAAGTTTGGATACTTTTTATTAACATTTTAATAATAAAATAAAGAAAAAAAAATAAAACTAATAATTAATTTTTTATTTTATTTAATATGTTTTTAATTCATCAAAACGAAATAAAGACCATCAGGAAAAACTTAACTCAAAGCAAACGCATTAGCAAGTAGTCAATAATAAAAAAGAAACGAAAGAGAAAAAGAAATAACTCTACTGTGTTATTTTAAAAATTTACAAAAATTATTTAAATACTCTTGATTTAATCGAAAATAACAAACAAATAGATAGACAAGAAAAGACAAAAATAGAATGTACAAACGATTCGAGTTAGTCGAAAGAGTGCTGAGTGGTGATTAGTGAGCAGGCGGTGGAGGCGGCGGTGGAGGAGGTTGCGGAACAGATGTAGGAAGTACTGGCTGTTTAGCTCCATTGAGTGCTTGATTCATAGCCGCCCATTGCCACTGTTGGTAATACTGGGCCTGCCATTGAGCATATAATTGATATGTGTACGGATCTGGGTAGCCAGGATAGGCCGCATAATTGGGCGGTACTTGAGGCGGTATCGGAGCGGGTGGAACGTTGCTTTTGATGCTGACCGGTGGCGGAACCGGTGCCGGCGCCGGTGCTGCTACTGGCGGACTCGATGCACTGGTACTGGAAACCGGATTTTTGTTCGACTGATTGGCGATAGCGAGTGCTGCCGCAGCTGCACTATTCGGCTTTATTTCTTTCTTGTGTGTCGGATCGGTAGCATTTTTTTTCTCCACAAATGTTCTTTTTTTGTCAAATTTAGGCTTGTAAAATTGATTTTTGACCACCACTGTTTTCTCATCTAAATTCAAGCTCATCAATGGCTTTGGATTCGGCTCATTGTACACATTAACATTATTTGTTTGAATAAATTTTTCCTGATTAAATTCTTTAAAAAAATTTTTTAAACTTTTTAAAAAACAGAAAAAAAATGTTTTTTTTTTAAAGGAAAAAATAATATATTGAATAAATGAAAGAAAAAAAAAGAGAGTGTATGGTGTGTGTTTGTGTTTAGTTTGTCTTATTATTTGACATGGCAAATAGAGCGTCTATTTTCCTAAAAGCGATTAGTCTCAAAGCATGCTGAGCTAGACGGCTCAAATTTTCGCTCCTAGAGCGCTCTAATTCAACTAAATTGCCTTCAAAGTCCCTAAGACAAAATACTTCGCCGCTGTCCACTCCGCCCAAGTATTTACAATCAATATTCATCTCGGACAATAGAAGTGCACCACTTGCGATTAGCTCAAAAAATTCGCGAAATTTAACATTCAAGTCTTGAGTGTTTTTTCTCTGAAAACATATGCTGACCAGGAGTTCGAGTAAATTATCGTCTAGGTGCCAGTCGGGGTCCCGTTTACACATATCGCGTAGCAACTTTAGAACAACTAGAGAATTGGGTGCATTTTTAAATCGATTTTCGAACCATTGCTGCTGTTTTAACGCCACATTTAGCTTGGTGCAATGGTCCAGCGGGAATAAATAATTTCCTTCGACGATCTCTTTGGATTCGGCTAGATCGTCGCTCGTAAACAATACCTGAAATTTAGCTTCAAATTCGTCACAGCGACATGTAAAATAGAAACAGTATTCACTTGCCAGTAAACTGGTATCGACATAAATTTTGTCTGATTCGGTATTTTCACTTTTTTTGAACATATCTGTTTGTAGTAGCTTATCAATTAGGTCTTTCACTGTTTGATAATCAGGATGTGATTTAAGTGTGACAACTAGTTGTACTGACTTGTCCGTTTTGAGCATCAAGCCTTTAGCGAATGGTCCTATTGGAGACACTTTTTCTACATGCTCGCCGAGCATCGGCAGTAAAGTTGTTTCAAACTTTTTCAATTGGTCTATTATCAATTCTATGTGATGCTTATCTGCTTCGATTTGGCTGTGTTTGTCGTATAGGAGACGCTTGTTCAGTTTGTGCAGTTCGATTTCGGCTTGCTGACTTTTACGTGATTTTGTGAGCGGTGACAGCGGTCGATTCGGTTGATTTTCTTTTGACGCATGTTTTTTTACTAAAAATTATTTAGTATAGATTTTATTTTAATGGCTTCAGATAATTTCATCAATAAATTATTTTTCTTTAAATCTAGTCTTTTTATTATTGTTAAGGTCAATAAATAAAAAAGTGGACTCATAATTTTATTACTCAATTTTCTTTTTTTTTTATTTCGAAAATGTTTTTTTTTTTGTTGAAAATTTAGTAATAATTTCTAATACCAGAGTTGGTCTAAAATTAGCTAAAAAATCTTTCAAAGTAAAATATTCATTTTAAAATATTTTTATTTTAGTTTTTTTTTTTAATTTTTTGAAATTCAAATAAATTGAGCAAAAATATTCCTTTTTTTTTTTAATTTAAATTTTACTGCAGCATATCTTGTTTGCAGCTTTTTTACTTAAAATAAATTTGTACTTTCGATTTCTTAGGAAATCAAATTAATGATATTTAATTTTTTGTCTTGTTAAAAAAAATATTTTAAGTAAGAAGGGTGCAGAAAAGTATGTTGCATTTTTTTAAGTATTTTTTAAAGACTTTTATTTAAATGAGCATTAATTTTTTTGGTCCGACAATATTAATACTTGGCATTGTAAATTTTTACTTTTTATTAGTTTTAAAAAGCTCATCTTCATTGCATACAAAAAATTAAATAAACAACTGACTGCAAAAGAAAATGACAATGTAACTTTGTACAATTTATCAGTACAATGATACAATTAAGATAACTGATAAAGAAATACATCGTTATGATAATGGTAGATTCAATTCATTTGATAGATTACATGTACAATGTTGGTATATGCGATGTTAGAAATATCATTGAGATGTCAACAGCTAAAGGTGGATTATTAATACAACAGTCTTTTTGCTAATTTTACTTTAAAATTGTTTTTTCAAAATTTATGTTCATTTTTTGGTTTTATAATAAAAAGTTTTCTTAATCGTATTTGCTGAAATAATTAATGCTCTAATAAATAAAGGTCTTTTTAAGATATATTTCAATTAAGTTAATTTAAATTCATCAAAAAAGAAAAAATTTGTGTTCGATTTCTATTTGAATTTATATCCTATCAGGTACCTTATTAATAGACAAACTCTTATCTTGAGTTTTTATTTAAAAAAATTATACACTTAAAAAACTTTAATTACTATTTGTTTATTTCTTCTTTTTGTACTCAACCCTCAAATGTTTATAAATTTTCTTTTATTATCTATTTGGATCGACCTTGTTTTTTGATCATATGATCACTTTTTTTATGATTAAGCTGTATTGGTGTTTAAAATTTTGCGATAAAAAAAAAAGCAAAAATAATTTGAATAAATAGTTAAATTTTAGATTTTGATAATTTGCTTTAAAAAATTATATATCAAAATAGGATTATCAATTGAATATAGGTTTACAAGGCATGAATAGAAAATAGCTATCTTAAAATAGTATTTATTAAATTGAAATTACTAAAATAACATTATCAATTTACCAAGGATCTTATTTTTTCTAGTTTAACTAAATTTTAATTTAACTTTTCTTTAATTTATTTTATATTTTATTCTGAAGAAAAAACAGAAAAAAAAATAAATTGTACAACCGGGTTATTAAACATTTAAATTTGAACTTTTAGGACAAATTTTTTGTGAAAGAGTAAATTTGTGCTCTGGCAGGTTCTTAAAATTATCAAATAGTTAACACAAAAAATAACTGAAACTTTAGAACTCTGTAGTAAAAGCAACACTGATGTGCGGAAGTGAATGTTGGAGAATGTGTCAATCTGATAAAAGAATGCTGAACACCTTTCAAACTGGAAGCCT
>PJRA01000077.1:565065-576616 GCA_016987375.1 Brachionus koreanus
AAAGGGGTTCAAAAGACCCCTCCGGTTTTTGAGTGTTAAAATAATTTTTATTTTTTTTTTTTTAATCAGCAGTCAAATTAAAATTTTTTGATGTTTCAATTTTTGTCTTTTAAAAGCATAAACAAAGTTATTCTAAGTAAAAATGGAAGCATAGCTTGTTGTTAATCAATTAAATCAATTAAAAAAAATTTGAATTTCACAATGCCAAGTTATTTCAATTTCAAATTTTTGTTTTTCCATTCAAAAATTCACAATGTCTGATTTTTTGATTGATAAAGAATTCAATCCTTAAAGCATTTAATTCAGGTCTATTTTTAAACAAAACGAATTAGTTTATTTTGGCACTTTAACAAATTGTATCTAAAAATAAAAATTTAAAAGATGGAAGATGATGAAATTGTCAAGTTTAACATTGGAGGAACGCAATTTTTAACATATAGATCAACTATAATCAGAAAATTGCGCAAAATAGTGCCAAGAACCGAATTTTATCGGCCAAATTTATTTCAAGAATTGTTAAATGATCCGAAAACAAAATTTTACAAGAATGAAGAATTGTTTTTTGACAGAAATCCTCAATATTTTGATTACATGCTGGACTTTTATCGTCACATAAAAGTAGACAACGAAGGAAACATAGATTCTATTGAGTTCAAAGAAAGACTACCAAATGATGATTTTACTTTGAATTGTATCAAAAAAGAGGCTGAGTTTTACAAAATTGATCATCTGGTAGAGCTAATAGATGCTCAGCTAAAAAATGAATTTGCCGATTCACTAATTTTGTCTAGAACGTTGGCCAAAAAATTGACTAAACTTTGTGAATTTCCTGACAGCAGCGACTGGGAGCTGATTTATAGAGCATCAAGAGACGGATTTTCAGCCGATGACTTTCACTTCAAGTGTGACAATGTTGTAAAAAACTTTAACATTAATTCAAACACAAGAAAACTTTATTTTTGGAGGTTTTACTCAACAATCTTGGTCAGAAAAAGGTTTTCTGAAAGAAAAAAAATCCATTTTTCTAAATAAAATAAAAATTTTAAAGGGGAAACTAAAAAAGATGATGATTGCTTTGTTTTTAGTTTAGTAAACAAAGAAAAACATGCGATCAAGATAAAATGCGAAATTGGTGCAATTGCGATTTGTTGCTATAAAAACTATGGTCCGACTTTTGGTGCAGGTCATGACATATGTATAGTTGGAAATGCGAATGAAAATGCAAAAAGCTATTGTAATCTCGGCTGTAGCTTCAAGCATCCAAAGTACGAGTATTTTTCTGACCAGGCCCAAAATTTTTTTGCTGGTTCTTTCAGATTTTTAATCAAAGACATAGAAGTATTTGCCCAAATATGAACACTTGTCTCGAAATGTTTTTAAAGCTAAAATTAAAAAAAATATTTACAGTTTTTAATAAATAATTTATAATGAATTAAAATATTGTTACACACTTGTTTTAAAATAAAAATTTCAGAGATGGGTTAGAAGGCTAATTAAACGTTTCTTACATGCTTTCATAACCGTTTTTTTTTTGTTCTAACTCAGAACCATATACTAATGTTTTATTCTCTTCCAGGTAGATAAAATCTGCTTTTTAAAATTTATATTTTTACAAAAACTTTTTTAATTTAACTTGAATTTTTTAAATTACAAATTTATTTAATAAATCATTAAATTTTGCCATAGATTTTTCTTAGTATTTTCTAAAACATTCAAATGAATAATAATTTAATAAGCAGTAGACAAAAATCAATGAGTAATAATAACAAGTAAACTTTTAAAAGTTTATTGAATAATTGTTGAGCTCTAAAAATGTATGTTTTTTTTCCAATCTTTTGAACACAGGCTAATAATTAAGACAAGATGTGAGCTAAAAAATAAATGTCTATTATTATTATTAATGTTATTAGTCCAAGCCTCATAGGCAAAAGAGTAAAATTTAGAAAAAATAAAATTTTTTTATTATTTTTTTTAGGAAATGAAATCAATAATCTATTAAAATCTTATTGGTGTTTTATTTTTTGTCTTTTTGTTGCATTAGAAAAAAATATTTTGAGTCTTAAAAATTGTAAGTAGTATTTTTTTTAAAAACATTTTATTTTTTTTGTTTAAAAATTTAAATAAGAAATAATAAGTTGCCGCATGCTTTTACAAACTTCATTTGTGATAATAAATATTTTAAGGTTCAATAATATTCAATAATTTAAATAAATTTTTGTGTAAATTTAAATTAATTTTCTTAAAAAAAATAAAAAATTAAATTGCCTTTTGATTTTTAATTTTCTTATAATAAGTTTTTGTCCAAATTATTTTGAATTTAAAAATTTTAGACTCAATAATTAAGACTATTCGAATAATGTTGAAATAATCCAAAAAAAATCTTTACCAGTCTTCAGCCAACAAAAAAACACTAAACTAAATCAGATGATCAATGCAAACAAAAGGCTCCAAATGATCCTTGTGAATGCAAATTGAAAATATCATTAGACAAACAAATAAATAATCAACTTATAAGAGCGAATTCTAAATTTTAATATTTAAATTAAATATCAAACTTGAAAATCTCAGTGTCTAAGTCTCAGTGGTAAGCATTTAAGCTATGCCGGCATAATAAAATTTTTCTCTTAGGTGGTGAAAAAAAAAACAACTCTAAGCAGGATTTAAAATAGATTTTGACACTTTTAAGTGGATTTTAAAAAGTTCTTATCATTTTTTTTCATACAACTAGAGCTAGCTATACATAATATTATCAAATTAAATTTTTAAATTAAATAAAAACTCTAAATAAGACCCAAAAGTTTTTTAAAATTTTTTTTTCGAATAAATTTAAAATTTTTCTCAATAGAATTATTTCTATTGCATTTAAAATGGTGAATTAATAGTTTTTTTTTTTTTTTTTGCTTTAAGGAATTCCATTTAGAAAAAAAAAAGAACATATTTATAAAAAATATTCTTGATTAAATTAATTTTTTTGGTCGTAACTAAGCTATTCTTGACATTTTTTTTTATAAATTGATTAATTTTTTCGTAAATTTGATTAGCAAAAAAATAAATCTGAGCTTTTAATTTACTTTCAGTTTTTATTTCAGTAGCTCTAAATTTCTACACAAAACGGTGTGTCATAGTGTACTGAATCAATGAATTATTCAAGGATTAAATCAAAATTTTTATTTTTTTTTTAAATTTTTTAGAATCAAATAAACAAAGAATTAGAATCATATTAGTTTAGCATAGAATATGATTTAAAGTTTTAGAATTACAAAGATGTACATTAAAACTGTGCTTGGTTAGGTTATATTTAAAACAGAACAAAAAATAATGATTAAAACTTTTATTTAAAATATAATTAAGATTCAATTAAGAAATTTAAATTAGACCGGATATTGTACCTTGTGGTTCGAGATTGATTTTTTTCTTTGCTGTCATTAGGCTTTGTATACTCAACCTTTTAGTTTAAGCTAGAAGCTTTTGTTTTTTTTGATCGATTTTTGAAATCATTTTTAAAGTTAAAATTAATGAGTACATTAGGGGTTAATTTAACTATTTGTTTCCTTACCGAGCAAATGCTCCTTCAGATTAAAAAAAAATAAAAATAATTAAAAAAAAAGGAAAACATTAAAAATAGATATAATGAAATAGAGAGTTGTGGGATACATTACATTCATTTAAATATTTAATGGCTCGGGAAATAAAGAAACAGCAAGGTACTAATCCAAAAAAACGTCAGTAAACTATATCCACAAGAATAGTAAAAAATTTCATAAAATATAATAAACAAAAAAAAATTAAAAAAATTTTTTAACATATTTAGTATTGCTACACTATACAATATTAATAAATTATCCATCTAATTATTAAAATCAAAACTAATTAAGTTCATTAATTTAATTGAAAACAACTGATAATTTTTAAGTTATTTAAGCCTTTTATTATCAACAAGTATCTTTTTAGCATTTTTATAAATGATATACCAAAAAAAAAATAATCCGAAATGCCAAAACTCTTTTCTTTTTGTAGAGGATTTGTCAACTTTTTTATTTTTAATAAGGAAGATATCCGTGAATAAACAATAAATAAATACCCTAAAAAAGTGGAGAAATGGCTTTTCAAGTGGAAAATAAAAAATGATAAAAGTTTCTGTTTAAAAGTGATGTTACACAATCTTTGAAACAAAATCCAAAATCAACTTAGACCTTAAAATTTACAAAAACGATGGCAATGTGAAATCTTAGTACAAAAATTACAGTACAAAAAGGAAAAAGTTTATAATTATTTTTCTATAGTTGTGCAAAAATGGTTCTCTAAACAGTTCAATGTTGCACAAGTTTGTACAAACGAATTCTAAGCTCTGCAAAAGCTGTGCAATTTAGTGCAAATTTTTTTTGCTAATATTTTTTTTAATTATGTGCATTTTACATAACCATTTTTGCACAACTATAAAAAAATATTTATATACTTTTTCCTTTTTGTACTGTAATTTTTGTACTAAGATTTCACATTGCCAAAAAAATTTAAATTGTAAGGAAATAGTTAAGTTCTTAGACATTACGCTCGACTCAAAACTTAAATTTTGTTCAATGATAGATTACAAAATTGAGCTGTCTGATCTTTTTTGATAAATATGATACTTCCTCCAACATAATAAATCACGAGGCCTTTAACAAACTTAAACTATTAACAGTTTTGTGTCGACTTTTTGAATTAAGTAAGAGATATGTGAGGACAGGATTTAGTTATTCTATATCAGACTGGTGAAGGAAGGTTTAAGGTTTCTATAAGTAAGAGGCTTGTGTTTTGCCGACAACAAGTTCTAAATTATCGGCAATTCATATTAATCAAAACACGTGTAAAAATTGCGGTAATCAACTAAAAAACAAGAAAACACTTCTATTGTTTTAATAAAAGCCAAGAAATTAAAATTTTTACTAATAATTAAATTAGTTGATTACTCTTTCTGTTTTATTAATTATTTTTTGTCATTCTATTAAAATTATGGTGTAACAATAAGTAACGTTAATGACATGTTATTAAGAGTGACATGTCACTAAAAAATGAACACTGATTTTTAAAAATGCAATATTCAACTTTTAATACATCTCTTAAAAAATGAATAAATTAACTTTAGTTAAAAACACATCCTGCTTTAATGACAATTTTTTAAAACAATAAGAAAACTTATGAAGCATCTAAAAAAAAATTTTAATTTAAAATTAAGCTATGATTGTTTTTTTATTTAAATTGATCAAAATATTAGTCCAACAAAAGTCCATTTCACAAATTATATTTTAATAGATATTTAAAAATGACGTCTAAATATTTAAGCTTTTTAATTTTATATTTTATTTAAAACAAATTCTACAATAGAATGAGTCATTGGGCTTAAGGCCTCTAGGCCTGAAAAACTCGAATAAATAAATAAATACATGATTAGTTATATTTTATTATATTTGTGGTAAAAAATACAATTTTTGTTAATTTTTTTTACTTTTTTATGGTAAGAAAAAATTAAAGCTCTTTCACATTTAATATGTATCTTGATGCGAAACATTTTGTTTTCTGCATGTATGTCAATAATAATGTTAATAATAATATAACTGATAAGCTATAGAAAAATGCTTTAGAACTGCGGAGCGAGACTAGCTTTAATTCTACTAAGATAGCTTGTTTTACTTTATAGGAAAATAACCCAGGACGGTCAATACATAAACTATACTAAAATTTTCACTTTAAATAGATAAATAAAACTCAAATTAGTTTCAATTTCATTTTTTAATTTTATTTTTTTTTCAATGTTTGAATTTTTTTTTTCATACATTTTCATGCATCCTAACGCAACTTCGAAAATTTCACAATGGTGCCAACAATCAAAACTCAAGAACCAGCCTCTACTTTATTTAATTTTAAAACTACTTTGTTATTTATATGATATGACAGACAATTTTTTTTACCTCGTTTTATAATTAGATTATTGTACAATTAGATTAGTATTTCTCTAATCAATAATTCTTATTCAATAAAACGTTTAACTTTAAAGTTTAAATATGTTTAAATATTTGATGGCTCACGCAAAAAAAAATTAGCAAGGTGCTAATTTCAAATAATAACCCGTTATTTATCTACCATAAACTTTTTTTTCTTTTTAAACAAACTAAGAAAATAATAATAATAATAATAAACAAATTGCTAAAAATTAATCCCAAAATCTGTTTTCTTAGACTGTGTTAATTACTATAAAAATTGATATTCAGATGAGGTCGTGGTATTGTACTTTGAACTATAGACATTTAAATTGACTGGTTTCAATGATTTAATTATTAAGAGAACTACAACAAAATGTTTTATTAAAAATAAGCTCAAAAATATTAAAATAAAAATATTTATTCAAAAAAAAAAATTAGTTTTAAAAATTTTTTAAATAAAATGTCATACAAAACCAACTGTTAATTCTGTTAATGTTTATGAGGGATTAAATTTTTTTTTTGTTTTCTAACAAGACAATTCTATGTCGATTCAAAAAATTTCAATTTGTGCACAAATCCACTAATCGGTTGTTTTTTTTTATGAATTAATTAGGATTTAGAATTATTTTTTGAATTTTTTATTTTATCAAATAAACAGTTGTGACATAATAAATTTTAAAAAAGAATAAAATTGAAATCAATCAATTGATCTAAAAAAAAATTTAATATATATTTTTATTTTGAATAATTATGTCTAATGAGAATTTGTAAATATGCTTGGGGGGGAGGGGAAAAAAAAATTAAAAATAAGTTCTTTATTTTCTTGCTCTCAAATCTTAAATAAATCGATAAAATATAATTTTTGCAAGCATTAGCTTTTTTTCTCAATTGACAAAAGCATGTCTTTAGAATAAAATAATTTTTAGAATATAATATTTGTTAGACAAGGCTAAATTAGCGGAAAAAAATGAGCCCAAATGATCTGATACTGCCGATTGAGTCGGCTGAGTTTGTAATGCAAAATGCCAAAAGTGTAAGCATAAACCAGTCTGGCGTTGATCAATTGGCTCAGAAGATATTTCAGAGTTTAAAAGACAAAAATTGTAACTATTTCAATTGGAAAAGCTCGACACTGAATCCAAAAAAAATGAACGAATTCTCTTTGAATTGGATATTTTTGGTTGATACCCTTAATTTTTCGTTTTGGAGCGACAATGAACTCATACAAGTATGTGATACTTTGCCAAATGACTTCAAACGACCTTCAATTGAAAAGTACACAGTAAATTATAACCAGATACCGTACACAGGCTATTGGGCGCTTTGTGCAGCTATCAATAGAGCTTTAGATGTAAAAATAATAGAAAAAAATATGAAAATTAGAAGAATTTTTTTTTTTATTTTAATTAACAGGATGGTTTTCCCATAACAGAGCCGTTTTTTTATGCTCATATAACAGAACAAGAATTAGCACATATACTCAGATCTGATTCTTCTGTTCAAATACCGCTGTTTGAACAACGTCTTAAAATTTTGCATGAAACTGGTAGAATTCTGATTGAAGTAGTTTTTATGTTTTTTGTTTTTTTTTTTTTTCAATTTTCAATTTAATTTTTAAAAAAAAGGAATTTCAAGGCAGTTTTTTGAATTTAATTAAAAATGCAAATGGAAGTGCTAGAAATTTGTTGAAATTAATTGTTGATTACTTTCCAGCTTATCGAGATGAAACTGTGTTTTTAAACAGAAAAGGTTTTAAGACTTAAAGTGTTAAACATTTGTTTTAGATTGTTTGAATTTAGTTACATTTTACAAACGAGCACAAATACTTATTGCTGATATATGGGGTTGTTTTGAAGGACAAGGAATCGGCTTTTTCAACGATATTGACATGATTACAATGTTTGCTGATTATAGAGTACCCCAGGTTCTTAAATTTTACAATGCCATTGAATATAGTGAAGATTTAAAGTCGTTTTTAAAACGAAATGCTTTGTTGACTAGTGGAGCCAGATATGAAGTTGAAATTAGAGCAGCTTCGATTGTTTCTTGTAGAGTAAATAAATAATTTTTTTAAATTCTATTTCTCTTCTTGTTTTTCTAATTGGCAATTTTAAAAAGATGATTACACAAAAAGTGAGAAAAATGATTGATTCCGAAAAGCCAATTGTTATTAATGGTGTACAAATTCAAAAGCCTGTCATAAATGATATTCTGGTTGATTTTTATTTGTGGAACTATAGAGTGGACAATGCGTCTGAAATTGATTCCAATTCTCTGCCATTTCATAAAATCAGATGTATTTTTTATTAGTCGTTTTCTATTTTCTTAAATTTTTAGTATTTAATTTAAATAAAACAAATAAAAAAATAGATCAATATTTAATAGTTACAAATTTTTTTTTAAATATCAAAATTAGAATCATTAGAGATAAGAAAATTGAGTTGTCTTTTAGTAATTTTCAAGTTTTTTAATCTCTCAGACAGATTCTTTACTTTGAATAACACTGCCAACAGGAATCTGACTTATTTTTTTTTTAGTGATAGCCCAAGTCGAAAGCAAGCTAAATAAAAGCCAAGCGCATCCATTAGTTGAACTGAACAATTCCATTCTATTTCTTTAATAAATTCAAATAATTCAAAAAAATTGAGATTTTGATTTCTTTAAGCTTGTTTTATTGATCATTTTTTAAAAAATTAATTTCGAAAAATTTTAAATTTTTAATTAGAAATAATTAAATTCTTTAAGCAGTAAAGTAAAAAATTAAAAAAAATTGAGACTTTATTTTAGCTTTTTCATTTCTAAGAGCTTTCAAATATATAGCCAAGTCAAAACGACTATTGAGTTATATTCTTTAGCTCTTTAGTTAACTATCGAGCGGTCTGCTACACCATAAAGTTATTCTGATCCTGAGATATTAGACTTCAAGTACAACACACTTTAAAAAGTGTCTAACTTTGCTTTTTATTTTCCAATGGAACGAAATTTTCAAAAAGTCTATTTTAATTCTTTGATATATGTTGAGTTAAATTCCTTAAAAAAAATCAATTTTGGGGTGGTTCATGTTCTTTGACTTCATGTTTTGAAATTAGTTTTTTTAGAATATTTTTCTTTTTTGGTGTAAAGCCTTTGCTGATGATACGAAAATCTTATCAATAATTGATAGCTTGAACTCGAATTATAAGCTACAATCGGATAAAGATAAAGTGTGCAAATGGTCAAAAGAATGGTCGACTCAGTTAAATGTAGAAAAATGCAAAGTTGTTCATATTGGCAACAAAAATCAAGAGTTTGATTATAAAATTGATTCAAAAACCTTGAGTAAGTCAAATGTTGAAAGGGATTTGAGTTTTATACATACAGAGTGATTTAAAATGGACTACTCAAGTCAAAAATGCTACAGCTAAAGCAAATAAAACGTTAGGCTTAATTAGGAAAGCATTTAAGTATCCTTGTAGCGAGACTATAAAATTATTGTATTGCTCAATGGTTAGACCACATCTAGAATATGCTGTCAGTGCTTGGTGTCCCTATACAGAAAAAAACATAAAAGAACTTGAAAGAGTTCAACGTAGAGCAACAAAGTTGATTACATAAATTCGTAATTTGGATTATCAACAACGCTTGTTAAGGCTAGATTTAACTAACTTGAGAACAAGAAGATTAAGAGGTGATTTAATCCAGTTGTACAAATTGGTAAACAATTACGAACAAATTAAATTAAATAAAGGAATCAACTACAGTCTTAACACAAAACCTGGTAACAGAAGATATGAGTTGAGGAGAAATAGCTATTGTCTTACCCGTGAAAGAATAAAGAACTGTCTTCCAAGATTTAACTTTTTTACAAATAGAGTTGTAAATAGATGGAATATATGATAGTTGGTTGGCGAAACAAAAAGAAGCGACTGCTACAGCTCTTTAGAGCTATGCTTAGATATCATCTAAGCTGCAGTTTATACTACTACTACTACAGCTTTGTTAATTTCAATTTATTAAAAAAAAAAGAAGCATTTTTATTTCAAGTTTTAGAATTAAAGGTTAACGATCAAATTGTAGAATTTTTTTTTCATAGAATAATTAATTCATAGAACAATTTTGATAGAAAAATATGATTCACTGTTGAACTTTTTAAACAACTTTTTACACAAGCCGTTAAGTCTTGTTTAAAGAGGTTAGATGAAAACAATTACAAGTTTTTCTTAATTAAGTCAGTCGGTTTAACGAAGCCAATCAGTATATGCTTTGTCATCATAATAAAATGTAAAAAAAATTTTGAATAAAAAAGATAAAATAATTTTCAAAATATGGGAACCTTTGAATAACTAAAAATAATTTGATTAAAAAATTAAATTATTTTAAAAATTTATTTTGTATTCAAAAAAAAAATAACAAAATTACATTTAATCAATAAAGTTTTTATTTAATTGTTTTATCTATGCATATTATTTAGGTGGTGGTGGAGGTGGAACCGGTGGGGGTGGGGGCGGAGGAACAGCGCCGTTATTTTGACTGCTAGGCGGTGGAGGTGGAGGCGGTTGGAAGCCGCCGAGACCGAACTGATGCATGGAGTTTGGAGGGGGCGGTGGTAAGCCAAAAGACATAGGAGCAAACGGTCCTGAGGGATACATTGGTGCAAATGAGAGAGGTGGAGGATGCATTTGAAATGTAGGAGCTGGTGCGAAAGGCGGATACATTGAGTGTGCAGGCATCATGTTCATCATTGGTGGGGGAGGCATCATTTGCGGAATGGGAGCGTTGGCCAGTGCTGGATGAGTTGGTGGCGCATCAGCGAACAACTGATGAGGACGTTCTGCTTGTGGCAGCGGATTTTGTGCAGCCAAAAATCGCTCGGCTTCAGTGCCGTGACGTTCTCCTTTCGAGTCTTTTTTGAACGCATATGAAATTGTTATCGGTCTATTGCAAAGATATTGTCCGTTCATAGCTTCCAAAGCAGCATCAGATGCCTCAAAACTAGCAAAATTAATGAACGCATAGCCCTTAGAGCTGTTAGTGTCATTTTCACGCATAATCTTGGGTACTTGAAGAATAACTCCAAAAGCACTGAATGTGTCATATAACAATTTTTCATCTACTTCTGGATCTAGATTACCGATGAAAAGATTTGCTCCAATGTCAAGACTCTTTTGATGAGCAGACGCTTTGTTAACCCTAATCGGCTTGCCGTATAATTTAATCATGTTCATGATTTTGATGCCATAGTCGGCATCTTCTTCGGTCATGAATTCGACAAAGCCATAGCCTTGATGGTTTTGGGTAATTCTGTCTTTTGGCATGTGTACATTGACCACTGGACCAGCTTGAACGAACAACTCCCATAAAATTGTCTCGGACACTTTTTCGTCAAGACCGCCGACATAAATTGTGGCGTCTTGATTGCGTTCGGCAACTGCCATCATTTTTGAAACTAGTCTTTTTTTTACCTCTATTTAACTAATCGTTTATATTTATACAAACTAAATAATTAGGAAATTGAATTCAAGTTTTTATTTTTTCCAACCTATTAATTTTAAATAAGAATTTAAATTAAAATGGAAATTTAAAATTAATATATGCATAATTTTAAATGAATC
>PJRA01000077.1:577617-587807 GCA_016987375.1 Brachionus koreanus
CGTTTTTTTTTTTTAAGTGATATGCTAAAACTGTCTTCCAAAATCTTCTCCAAAGTTTAATATTCATATCAGTTTTTTCAAATTCCTTTCTTGAATCTAAAATAAGTTCAAGACTTCTGTCAAACGTTTGATCGTTTCGTTTCCGCCAATAGTTTTTTGAAAAACATCATACACTTTCAATAGGATTCATTTCACAGTGATATTTTGGCAAAAATATTATCTTAACATTATAAGAAAATGCCAGTGATTCAATTTTTGTAGCAGTTTTAAAAGCTGGATGCTTTTTAGCCAATTCAATCAGAGCTTCGAGTTTTTTATCTTTAAATTTTACATTTTTCTTTAAATTTAAAATATTAAAATAATAAACCTAATTCTTTACAAATATGAAAAAGTCCTTTGCTTTTTCCTTTATTAACTCCTGTTTTAAAATAAAGATCTAAATTCCTAAGTACTCGGTTTTGTTTCCATTCTATTAAACTCACTGGACATCTTGTTCCAATATTTTTACCAAAATAAATCAAGGAAAATACTCTGCTTAAATGAGTGGTTGCGTTATCAACTAGAATATTAATTTCATGATTTCTAAAACTATCTTTGAATTCAATAATTTTAAAAAGGTCTTCAAATTGTTCCAAAATACTATTATTATTAAAAAAAGGCTGTTTTCCTGATATAGTTACTTCAGTAGCAGATTTTTCAAGATATGTCACATCATTTGACTTTTGTGACAATTCCGGATATTTTTGTAATGCTTTATTCCATTCGTCATCACTTAATGTAATATAAGGTCCATCAGGATGAGCTACTACAAAATCACTAAGCATAATTGTTTTTCCTCTTCCTTTATTTTAAAAGGGTGCACGATTTTCAAATATCCATTTATTACTTGATTGTTCACCTGAACGATAAGAAGTTTCATCATGAGCGATTAAAATTAACTTTTTTTCTTCCGGTCTGATCCATGCTGGAGCAACTTCTTTACATTCAGTTGGTAAATAGTAAAGATGCTTATTTGCCACTAAATTGCTGATTAACTCATTTCTATATTGAATTACATCAGAACGTTCCTGACCTTCAAAGAAAGGTCTTATTTCCATTTTAATCCCACTTTGCTCCCCATTTTATTAAATCTCTTTGACCAGTTTGGCCTGACCAGTTTCAATTACATCACCTGTCAGTTCTATTTTTTTTTCGTTTATTAACTTAGTAAGGTTGAAAGCTGAAAATGAAGAGCTTTTATCTTTAATGCTTCATTTTTCAATTCAGGAAAATTTTCGTAAAAACCGTTAGAGTAATTGGACTTTCTTCCATCTGAATACAAAAAATCAAACTCAAATTTCTGTAGCTTAATCGAATAATCATGAATTTTACTAGACGAAAATAATTCTAATTTTTTTAAAATTTCGAGACATGTTTTAAATTTAACACCAGCATGTCTAAGAAGGGAATAAATAACAGAACTAAGTTGGCGGTCATTCAAATTAGTCCAATCAAAGTTTTTTTTTAAAGCTTCAATTGCAAAAAGTAAAATAGGATTTGGTTACACAGGACTTTGCACGCATAAATCCATGTTGATGAGTAGAAAGTAATTTGTGTTCCGATAAATGCATTACCATTTCATCTCTTATTAGCTTCTCCATTATTTTTATTAATATGAATAAAAACGACTTTCTTCTTGTATACTGGAGTAACATTAACAGTAACATTGTACTGAATAAACAATTTAAGAGTCTTTTGTGAACACTAATTTAAATTAAGAAAACTTTTTTCTTTTAAGGTAAAACTTGAAACGTGATTTTTCAAGAACAAGAATTGAGAAAAGAAAATTCTAAATATCAATTAAAATTTAATTTAAAGTACATCTGTTTATAATTTATTTTCAAATGCACTACTTAATCGATTGGAAATAAGAAATTTTTTATTTAAATTAAAATTTTCTCTTTTGGAATTTTCAGAAGGCACAAATTTTAAAATTTAATTCAACTAGAATATTTAGTAAATTTTTATTTGTATTTAACATTTTGTTGACATTTATCCAAGAAAATAATTTTTTAGCCTGGAGAGTTGTTGATAGATTTTTATTTTTTTCATTAATTGCTGTTTTCTAAGCAGCAAACAAAAAATTAGATTTCAGAAAAAAATTAATTGCTTTAAAGCAATTGTATTAAAATAAAATACCTGAGCTAATGACTAAAAGCCCAATGCCAAACTAAACTTATTTTTCTCTAAGAAATCAAATCCTAAACAATAAAAAAAAATCCAAATTTCGACAACTGTAGCAATCGAAATTGCGAATTAATTTCTTAGTTGGCACAGCGATTGAACTAAACAAAAATTCAGATGCTTTTTGACGAATCTGGTTCGAGCCTAAATTCCAACGACAATTCGTTTTTGTCCAACTCGAGCGATGCCCAAAGCAGCAGCAATGGCCGGAAAGCGGCCAAGCATCGAAACGTAGTCAACCACTTCTACTTGCCAGAGAGGCCGAGGGCAAGGCCGAAACGGGCCGAGTCCGTCAAAGACGTGCTAGAAGAACTCATTAGCCAAAAGACCGATAATAGTTTAAAATTAACCAACCGAAACAACTCGAACATAAAATCAGTGCACTTCACGTCACCGCTAGCTATGCAGCAGCAGCAGCAGCAAAAGTCTTCGCCGAACACTCCTCCCCAAAAGCTTCTTGGTACGACAGAGACAAACTTCCTCAAGCCCTCTCTTGCCAAGGCCAAATACACACACACTCCTTTGGTCAAGACAGATGTGGTGCGCACTTCGTCACTCCGCTACGCCAACCCGTCCAGTCTCAAACTCTACTTTTCTAACCAAAATTCGACTACAGGCAGATTAGACGAGTCGAAAAGTCTCGAAAATTTGAAAGATCACGAGACTGGCTCGCCCAACACGCACACTATTAACCGCTTGGTAAAAATGGCGTCAAGTTGGAGTGTAAAAAGCCGAGCTTCATCAACCTCATCCAACTATGTAGACCCAAATTTAGTTAGTCAATTAAAAATAAGACAAACTCATATGTTTCTTAGTGATGAAAATGACTATGCTACCATAGAGTCATGTCTTTCGAGACAATTGGGCAAAACAAGCCTTGTTGATCCAACAGAAAATAAATGGACAAGTGGTGTAGCAAAGGCAAAAAAATTCCAGCCTTTTGATACATCGTCAAAAAGATCATCGGTGGTTGATGATGCTGATTTTGTTTTGCCTAAAATGCAACCAAGATTTAATAGTCAGAAGATGAATTTTGCAAAGCAGCGTTTGACCAGATCGTTTAGATTAGTCAATCTAAATCGTAATTTGTGTGCTGATAAAAAGCCCGTTTTAATCAAAGATCATAAAATTTTAAACCAAGACAAACAATTAATTATACCAATTAAGTAGAGAATTTAAGAATTTGGTATTTTCATTTTTTTTTTTAAATTTAAGTTTGAGTAAATTTTAATAAAATATTTGTTAATATTAAAAATTATATTTTGATTTGAATTCTTTTCAAAAATTAAAACGGTTTAAAATAAAAAATTATTATTGCTGTGATATAGCGACATCTCTGTCAATATCACTGGATTAGTTAACTAACTAAATCTTGAGCGTTTAATTTAGAATGGAGCATAAATAGCTGCTCCTAAACGTCTAACAAGAAGATCGGATAGACGGGCTCAAGGGTACTAATGTATACATTACAACTGGCGACGAGGATAAAAGCCCCAGAAGACTAATAAAAGTGCATCTCGGTGGCAGTAATGTTTATAGTGCGTGCAGTGTCTTCCTGGCAATTGGCAGTTAGTACCTGGAAAAAATAATAGTCTATAACTGATCTCGGTCATTAATGATCCGGCAGTGGTCAAAATGGTCGACAGTTCCCTAGCAGTCGCTATAAAAGCGGGGGGAAGATGTGATATAGCGATATCTCTGTCAAAATCACTGGATTAGTTAACTAACTAAACCTTGAACGTTTAATTTAGCATAAATAGCTTCTCCTAAACATCTAACGAGAAGATCGAATAGACACGCCCAAGGGAACTAATGTAAACATTACAATTGCAAAGATAAATAATTCTGCGATGAACTTTTCCAACAACATGATCCAAAAATATGATAAAAAAATTGAAAGTTTTGGCTTTTTTGAACTAAGTAATTCGACTGCTTACATTTTGATACCAAAAGGCCTTGTATTAGATCGTTAAAAGAGTTGTTGAAAAACCTCATATTTTAAACATATAATGATCTAGACTATCATACTTATTAAAAATTAATAGTCATATTTTAGGATATGAAGAGTGTGGTATATTTTGTTTTAAAAAAAAATCTTTGGCAAATACGAATTAATGCTAAAGCAAAGAGTGCCTTTGCTAGACTTCGACCAGGATGAAAAACAAATAACTACAGCAATAAAACAAAACTCAAACTGTACAACTCTTTAGTAAAAGTAACACTGATGTACGGAAGTGGTTTGGTTTTATTTTAATGAAAAGAAACGAAAAAATCTCTTATTAAGCCGAAAAGAACAAGTAAAATAATGAATAAGCTTCATTCAAATAATGAATCAAATAATTTTATATAAATTATTAATTTATTTTTCTTCTAAACCTAATTGACTTTCTATTTTTAGTCTTAAAAGAAAAAAACATGTTCTGGACGGATGTCAAGCAACAATAAATTGACTTTAAAAAAAAAATTCAAAAATGCATTTAAAATTTTTATAAAAAAAATAAAAACATTATTTTTATTAGACGCCATCTGGCTCAAATTAATAATTTCTCGTTTATCTCAAATATTTACTTAATGGTTTGAATTTTATAAAATTAAATTTTCTCTAAATTTCTAGACGATATAAATAGATGCATAAAATAAATGAAAATAAATAAAAAAAAAATAAAGAGATGATTTTAAAAAAATACATTTTATTTTCATTTATTCTGTTTAATACATATATTTTTGAAAAAATTTTGGAATTGAATAAAATTGATTCTTCAATTGATACAAACAAGTGTTCATCATTTATACAAAATTGTGATTTTAATATTTTAGCCATTAGAATCACTAATGGACGTTGGCCAATTTCAATGGATTTATTTGGCTTTCAATCTTTTAATCAACTAAATTTAACCTGTATTTTAGGCAGAAAAATTCTATTCAGGGAATTTTCTATTGCGCCTAAGAGCCCACTAGTTCTTGAGAAAAATTTCATTAATGACTTGGAATCAGAATATTTAACCAGTAGCACTTATTTTAAAATGGTTCATATAAAAGGAATTGAAATGTTTTCGAGTGTATTTTTCTCTCTATCAACTAAGACAAGAGTATCAGTTGATTTTTACTTTTCACATCTTTTAGCATATTCAAATGGCTATCGCACATATAAATGTAGTGAACAAAATTTAACTACTCTTAGAAATATTTACTCTATTAAATTTTCAATATCAGTTAAATTCTATCCAAACACATGTCCTTTTTTATTTTCAAATTTATCACTAAATCTCTTAGAATTTCGCGGTATTTCAGATGTAATAGTGAAAAAAAATTATCTATCTTTTAGTCCACTTAAAGAGACAGCTAATTTAAAAATCAAGTCATTGCTATTTAAATTTTACAAATATAAATTAAACAAGCAGTTGTTTTCAAAAAGTTTATTTAACAAAGTATCAATGTTAACATTGATGGGTAATATAGAAGACGGAGAAAATGACAGTCTTTTTGTCTTCAACAAAATTACTTGGTTTAGAATAGGATTTTTTGGCTTTGACATTATTATGAGCAAATCTCCTGACTGGTTTTTTTCTTATTTGAATCAAGTTGAAAACGAAATTTTATTGGAATTTTCATTTAATTACTTTTACCAATTTCCTGATGAGGACTTTTGTCTATTTAGAAAATTTCCCAACAACAGGCCCATATTGCCAAAAATAACGTCCAATATGTGCACATGTACAATCAAATGGATCTTTCAAAATAATGACAATTTAATAAGGCAAAAAATTGCTGATTTAAATAAAAATTTATGCTTGAATAAATCTTGTAATTTCTATCTGATGATTTCAAAATGTGACAAATTAAAGTTTAAAAAAAAATTTAGTTCAAATCGAATTGATCTTTTATACAATACATCAAGAGTAGCTTATGTTAATTATTTGCTTTCTCCACTACTAAGCACAATTGGTCTATTAGCTAATTTGATTATTTTATTTATGCTGAGCCGTAATGACCAAAATAGTGGACTAAAAAATTTATTCAAAAAATTAATTACTTTAAACTCAATTTTGAATTTTTTTTATTGTTTAATCTATTTATTTCATTTGATAAACATCTGCATTTTTTTTACAGGCTCCTTTTGTTCAAAATTATATCAAACTCGTCTAGCCCAATATTATGACATAATTTTTGTAGAATTTCTATGCAGTATTTTTAAAACATTGTCCAATATTCTAATGGTATTTATTTCACTAGACAGATATTTTTTATTAAAAGGTAATCTAAAATTTGAAAATATCTATTCGAAATGGCACAAATTAAAATTGGCATACAAATTACCAATTTTGGCTTTTATTTTTGCTGTGATAATTGGCCCTCATTCTGTTAGAATTTGGACATCTAAAATCAACAATTTAAATTATTTTGTTCAAGACTATTATTTTGACGTTCAGTTTCCTATCAAGTACTACTTCAAAGACTTTACATCACTAAAACTTGGCCGAAGTATTTCAAACGATTTAGATAATAAATATTTATTTTTTTATTTAATTTTTATTCTTGAATTTATTTTCAATGATATTCTTTTATATGTTGCTATATTTGTTGTAGATTTATTTTTATTTTTTGAAATGAAACATGTTTTTCAAAAGAAAGCTAATATTTTAAAAAAAATTGACACAAAAAAAGCTAAAAAAATTGAAAAAAATGAAATTAACATCAAATTGGCTATTTCTTTTAATCTTCTTTTTTTGTTAATACTGCGAATGTTTGAGTTTGGCTTTTTAGTTTTTGTGTTTGTAAAAATATTTTTTTCACAGTGTAATGTAATGCCGAAAGTTTGCTCTAATTTACTAGACCTAAGTAAACTATTCTATTTATTTTCCTGCTCATACAGCACAATTATTTACTACTCTTTGAGTGCAAGCTTTCGAAAGCAATTTAATAATATTTTCAAAATAAGTTCTAGATTTAGAACAAGAATTTGTCTAAGAAAATTTAGCCAAAATGAATGAAAAATGATTTACTAATAATATAAAAAAAGAAAAAAATCAGAATTAATTAATTTATTTTTGTTTACTTCTTTTCAACATCGTCTTTAAGGTTTGAATAACGAAACTTTTTTGTATTTATTCAATTACAAAAAAAGTTTCGCATTTTTAAAAAGCTCGATAAAGCGTTTTTGTCATTCTAAACTTTAGGTCTTTTTATGTGTAAGTCTGTTTCACTTTTTTTTATTCATTTTCATTTTTTTTCTAAAATAAAATTTTTACATTCTTTTTGTTTTACAAAATTAAATGCTATCTTAAATGAAAGATTGGTTTTAAAAAGTTAATAGTAGTGAAAATTCATTTTCGAGGTTAATCAACAGGCAAGTGTCTTAATCGTTGTCGACTGACACTTCATTTATTATTTAATAAATTTTTTAATAATTTAAATTATAATTTTTATAAAAATAAAATTATCTGTTATTTTGAAAACAAAAATAAATCATGTAAAATTTTTAAATTTTTTTACAAATTTAATAAAAGTTAAATTATTATATTATTATTATAATTTGATAGCTTGAATGATACAAATTTCAGCATTGATCGTTTGATCACAAAGCTATTAATCAAACTTGAATAAAAAAATCCAAATGTTTTTTTCGTTTAATGTTTGTTCGTTTTTGTCATCGGCTCAATTAGGTTTGCACTATTCCTTAAATTATAACTTAAATTTCTCGAGTCATATTTAAGAAATCTATTTTTTAAATTCTCAGACGAGTCATGATAGAATAAATACTTATAAGAGAATGATAACATTCCTTCTAAAAATCTATGCTGAAAAGCATATAACAGATATTTTTCCAAAAAATTATTAACATCATATCAAGTTTTTCGATTCAAATTTTAACTAAAACAATTTAAAAATAGAAAAATAATAACTCTTAGTCAGTTTAATTATTGCCTTTCAGAAGAGTAACACAAGAGATTTGAACAATAATCAAAATAAGGTAGGACAAATGTTTTGAAAAACTGAACTTTAACAGAGGTTGACAAAAAAAAGAGTATTTTAATACTAAACAATTTCTTATTTACAGTAAGAGTTATACTGCAAGCTTGTTTAGAGAAATTTAGATTATGATCAATGATAAAACCTAAAAGACTGATTTCTTTGACAACTTTTATTTCTATTCTAAATAAGTGTATTTTTTCAAGAATAATAATATTTCTTTAAAAGAAAAGGAAGGTCATTTTTATTTCTTTTAAAATAATTTTAAATGCATTTTTGAATATTTATTGTTTTTAGACAAATCTATAAATTACTTAATTATTATTTAATTTAGATTTTATTTTGAATAAAAGAAAACGACTAAATTTTTTACACTGAACTATCAAAAAAGAGCCATTGCTACAGAATCAGTAAAGTTAGACGAAAGCAAACCATTAGAAAATATGATTTGAGTAAGGTTAATGTTAAGATCTCGAAAGATCATTTTGAATGCCAGCAAAGACCGATTTTGGTCTTTAAAAACTTATTTTTATGAGGTAGGATGCTTTTATGTTCGATGAAATAACCTCTATGTATGGAATGGAGTGATCGCTCTAATAGAACTGGAAAAAAAGGTGAGGCCTCTTCTCTAGTTCCTTCTAGGAATGAATAGAAAGACAAATATTATTTTATGAGGGAGAGCCAAAAATTATTTTCAAACTTTATTTATTTGATAATAAAAATTTCAACATATTCAAATATAAATTGGACTCATAAAAAAATATTATTAATAACTTAAAAAGACTTAAAAGCTAAAAAAATTACTAACAAAAACTAACAATGACATTTTTTTTTCCTTAATCACTCCTTATGGAGCATAGGATCATTACTTTTGTCGATCTTTTGCCTTTATCCATTTCATACCCTAAGTCATTGCTGGTCTACATACCTTTCGCCTACCTTGAGGTGTCCGTTGCAGAGCTCTCTTTGGTATCCTTTTTTCTTTCATTCTAATTACATGCCAAAGCCATCACATTTTTTTGTTTTTATTGCATTGACTTAATGGCTGTGAATTTTTTTTTTTGAATAGGTCAGCATTTGACAATGTCTCAGGCCAATTTATCCCCAGAATCCCGCAAAACCCCACAAGCTTCAAGTGTAGAAGGTGTTCAGATTTTTCCTGTCAGATTCTTTCATCTCATAACGTTTACTTCCGTTCATTTTTTTTTAAATTTCAAGGCTAATCAACAGACTAGTGATCTTGTCTAATAGGCTGATAACCAATTCATTTATCTAAATTGCATAAAAAAGTTAACTTCGTTAAAAAATTAAATAACACTTTTGAAAAATTAGAAAAATTAAACATTTAACAAAGTTTGTTAAAGTTTATCAAAATGTTAATTATTCTCTACAAAATGGTCGGTGGTTGGAAGTTTACGGAAGACAAGAAAATGGTCGATGTGGACCACGAATCAGACTCTGAGAACGGACGCTTGTTTGTCCGCAATCTGGGCCATAAATACAAAGAAGACTTGGAAAAATTGTTCGCGGTGTATGGACCTCAAAGCAGTAACAATTGGAATTCGTTGTTTATAAAACAAAAACTATATCCAAAAGCCCAAGCAAAATTTTAATCAAATACATAATCTTTTCAGTAAGCATGGTCAATGTAGCATTTTGATTTTAACCATTTAAAAGATCTCTTGGAAAAATGATGGACATGTATTTAGAATGAAAGAAAGAGCGTACCAAAAAAAAGGAAAAAACAATTTTAAAAATTTTTGAAATAGGATAGTTTTTTTTGAAAATGCATTTAAATTTTATTGCGCATTTAATATTTTTGAGAATATTTGAAAAATGAAATGTGATCAAAACATTTTGCTTTGCCAATTTAAGTAAAGAAAATCGAGTTAATTTGTCTATTTAGAAGAAAAAAATTTAATCTATATATAGATATCAAAATGAAAATACGCTATTTACTCAATTTAAAATAAAATTATTTGTTGTTTTTTATTCTC
>PJRA01000077.1:590738-610635 GCA_016987375.1 Brachionus koreanus
TATTTATTTCACTAGACAGATATTTTTTATTAAAAGGTAATCTAAAATTTGAAAATATCTATTCGAAATGGCACAAATTAAAATTGGCATACAAATTACCAATTTTGGCTTTTATTTTTGCTGTGATAATTGGCCTTCATTCTGTTAGAATTTGGACATCTAAAATCAACAATTTAAATTATTTTGTTCAAGACTATTATTTTGACGTTCAGTTTCCTATCAAGTTCTATTTCAAAGACTTTACATCACACAAACTTGGCCGAAGTATTTCAAACGATATAGATAAAAAATATTTATTTTATTATATAATTTTTATTCTTGAATTTATTTTCAATGATATTCTTTTATATGTTGCTATATTTGCTGTAGATTTATTTTTATTTTTTGAAATGAAACATGTTTTTCAAAAGAAGGCTAATATTTTAAAAAAAATTGACACAAAAAAAGCTAAAAAAATTGAAAAAAATGAAATTAACATCAAATTGGCTATTTCTTTTAATCTTCTTTTTTTGTTAATACTGCGAATGTTTGAGTTTGGCTTTTTAGTTTTTGTGTTTGTAAAAATATTTTTTTCACAGTGTAATGTTATGCCGAAAGTTTGCTCTAATTTACTAGACATAAGTAAACTATTCTATTTATTTTCCTGCTCATACAGCACAATTATTTACTACTCTTTGAGTTCAACGTTTCGAAAACAATTATATAATTTTTTCAAAATTTGCTTTAAATTTAAAATATTCAAAAATGAACAATCAAATTATAACTCTAAATTATCAAATGACCTTTTCATATCACAATCGATGATATCTCTAATTCGTCTCTTTAATTATGATGAAAAGTGGGCCTATTTTCTAAATCATGTTAACAGAAATCAATGCTTGGACCCATCTCAATTAGTTCAGCCAGTTTTCAAAAGAAGAAGCTTTGATAATAAAGGTGATGTTGTGTGTTTTAGTGAAATTTCTAAGCAATAATCCATTCAAAGCTAGTTCAAGACGATATAAATGCACAACTTTTTCTGAACAATTAGAACCAATGTTTAATTCAATCGAAGATAACGCTAGTTTTTTAATTCATATTAAAATTCAATTTTTCTAATAAAAGAATATTGTTTTTTCAAAATAAAAACTCTGTTATAAAAACTAAGAATTCAAACAGTAATAATCCAATGGATTAGATCATCTCTTAATTGTGACTCAATAAGAATATGCCTAGATAATAATGAAAATGAAACATATAGAAAAATATTAATAGAATTGACTTAGTCTTATTAAAAGGAAAATGGAAAAAAAATTGCATACCATAATTCGTTGTGCCTGAGGAACTCCTGACTCGACTTTGATTGTGTCTGAATCGACTTGACTTGACTGGACTCCCAGCTCGTAACAGAAAAGAGTAAAGAAAAAAAAAGAATAATAATTAACCAAATTAAAGAAAATCATAATACTTTAACATTGAAATTATAATACCTGCTCAAATATATTTGTTTCTTTTATTGTCTATAACTTAAAAGATTTATTTTGTCTTCTACTTAATTCGATCTGTTACTGAAACCCTTAAAGAATAATAATAAAGAAAACTATTTTCTTATTTAATATATTTATTAAATTATAACAAATGACCACTTCTAGCCTAATACAAAAATAAAGAAAAAGGAAAAATACAAAGAAAAAAATGAAAAATGAAAAATTTTCTCTTAATAAACAGTTTTCATTGTGATTTTATAATAGATTAAATATAAATGCACTTCGGATTAGAAAGCAGTTGTAGACATTTAAAGGACTACAACATCTTATTTTTATTTTTTTTACATCGCCTTAAAGGCGTCAATTGAATAAATAAATAAATAAAAAATATTCTTGTTCTTAAATTAGTTAAATCTGGTTTTGATAAACGTTGTTGATAATCAAATCACGCATTTCTGCAATAAACTTTTCTGCTCTTCCTTGAACTCTCTCTGTACTAAAACACACTCAAATCTCTTTGAAATTTTGACTTAGTAACAAAATAGATTAGTATAAAAACAATTTGTAATATATATGTCTTTTATTTGTCTTTCGAACAAAATTAGAAAAGTTTGTTATAATAAGCATAAGGATTTACAAAGCATTAAAAACATGAATCTTAAAAAAAAACACAACACAAGCGTAAATTTTAAGTTTTGAATCTTTAAAAAAGTCGACAAAAACATGAAAAAAAAATGGTTATTTATTTTTTTAAATTGTTATTGAAACACAAAAATAAAAAAAAAGCATAAAAAGAGATTTAAGTCAAGTGAAAAAAAAAACTAACTTGACTTAAGACTTGTGACTTATAAACAAGTCTGACTTTTTCCGACATTTGATTTTTTTTCCTTATTCACTTCTTGTGGAACAATCTATATTACAGAGATATTTTTGAAGATTTTTCCATCTTCAGCGGGTTTTGAACCCTCGATCCTCTGCTTGCTTGACTAACACACAAACCACTCGGCAATACAGGCTTTTATTCTTCAACACTACTCTTTGATGAAAACGTTCTAACTAAGAAACGGCTTTATCCAATTTATCAGGCATTCAAAAAAACTAAAAAATTTAAAATTATAAAGAAGCTTCTTGAAGAGACTTTATCAAAAGTTTTTATCAAGTGAGTCAAATCAAGGAAACTTCTTTGAAAACTTGAAAAAATAAATTTACTACAAAATAATTTTGTTAAATTTTATTTGCAATTTAATAAATAAAAATTCTAAATGAATAAAAAACTTTTTTTGAAAATTAAATTATTTCTAATGAAAAAATATTTAAATGCACATTTTATAAGTAAAAAAAGAAAAATATGGGATCACGGATAATAGTAAAAAATTTGCCTAAAAAAATCTCAGATGAAAAGTTCCGGACACATTTTGCCTCAGTAGGAGAAATAACCGATGCCAAGCTGAAATTTACCAAAGACGGCAAATTTCGCCAATTCGGCTTTGTCGGCTTCAGAACAGACGAGCAGGCCCGTAAAGCAATCGACTATTTCAACAACACATACATAGATGCTTCGAAGCTAATCGTCGAGCTGTGTCAGCCGCTGAACGAGGCCAACAAAACTCGGCCATGGAGCAAGCATTCCAAGAGTAATAAAGCACCGGAGAGCAAAAAGGAGGCCAAAAAATCTAACAAAAAAGAAGACATAATGCAAAAACTTCTCGGTCCTTTGGGAAAGGACGACCAGTTCATCGAATTCCTTGAGGCTAACAAAGCAATCAAGTCTAAAGAAAACATTTGGAAAAATGACATCAATCTTGATATCAGACAAACTAGCAAATCAGCCGAGCCGGACAAAGTCGAAAGCGAAATTCAAACAGAAGACAAAAAAATGGTCGATGTGGACCAAGAACCCGACTTTGAGAACGGACGCTTGTTTGTCCGCAATCTGTGCTATGAATGCAAAGAAGAAGACTTGGAAAAATTGTTTGCGGTGTATGGACCCCTTGTTGAAGTAAACATGCCCATAGACAATTTTAGCAAAAAACCCAAAGGATTTGCCTATATTACATGCATGTTTCCAGAAAAGGCCCTGCAGGCTTTCAATGACTTGGACGGAACAGTCTACCAGGGTCGCATGTTGCACATTTTGCCGGCCAAGAGCAAATCAGAGGCTGACGAAATAGACGAAAAAAATTTCAAACAAAAAAAACAAGCCGAAATGAAAAAAAAAGCCCAAAGCAGTCACAATTGGAACACGTTGTTTATAAACCAAAATTCAGTTGCCAATCTAATGGCAAACAAGTATCAAGTGGACAAGAGTGATATTTATGATGTGCATAGCGCTGGTGGAAAAAAAGCTAGTGCTGCTGTTAAACTGGCTGTTGGTGAGACACAAATTGTGAATGATATTAGAAAATTTTTGCTCAGAAACCATGTTAAATTGGACGCGTTTGGATCAAATAGGGAAAGATCCAAAACTGTCATGCTTGTGAAAAATTTGCCCAATGACACAAATGAGACTGAGCTGAAAGAGTTCATAGCCAAGCAGAAAGTGGACGGTGGAATGAAACGCTTTGTGATGCCCGAGTACGGAATAGCGTGTTTAATTGAATTCAATGAGCGCCAGGAGGCCAGAGATGCTTTCAAAAAATTGGCCTATAGGAAATTTAAATCTGTGCCGTTGTATTTGGAATGGGCACCGGTGGACATATTTGACGGCGATGGCCAACAATTGGATAGTGAAGAAAATGAGAATAAAGAAGAAGAAATTGGTGAAAATAAAAAGGTTAATGAAATTCTAGAAAAGGAATCAGACAATGAGGACGAATATGAAGAAAATGCGACTTTGTTTGTTAAAAACCTAAATTTTGACACTAATGAGGAAGATTTGAGAAAATTGTTTTCCAAAATAGGAAAATGCAAGGCCACTATAGCCAAAAAAATATCACACAATAAAGAAACATTGTCCATGGGCTATGGTTTTGTTATGTTTAAAAAGTCATCGGATGCCAAAGAGGCCATCAAGTCTTTGCAGGGTTGTCAATTAGACGGTCATTGTTTGGAGATTAAATTTTCGAATAGAACTGGTGCGGTTGATGCCGCTAAGAAAAAAGCTGTCCGAATGACCAAGCAAAAGTCGAGCAAAATTTTGGTCAGAAACATACCGTTTGAGGCCAAGGCCAAAGAAATTGAGGAGTTGTTCAAAGTTTTTGGCGAGCTTAAGTATGTTAGGCTGCCGAAAAAAATAGATGGAGCTCATCGTGGTTTTGGTTTTGTTGATTTTGTTACCCAAAGTGATGCAGAGGTAGCTATTTTATTTTTAAAGATTCTTTTTTAGATCAAAAATCATAAGCTAATTATTTTAGAATTTAAAAAAAAATTTTTTTTAATTTTATTTAATTTTTTTGTTGTTGCTAGCTCTTTTCAATAACCTTTTTTGGTTCACCCAGCCAAGTTTTTATATCAGTAATTATTTTATAGCTTTTTAAATTGTTCTTTATATTCTATATGTCATTAATATGTAATTATATTGATAAACAATGAGTAACAGTTCTGATTTATTGAATTTTTCCAATATTTCTCTTTTTCAATCATTAAATTTCTATACTTTTATCAAGTGTAGTAGTAGTAGTAAATAATACTGCGACCCTATCGGGTTAAGCTTCTTCGAAGCAATGGCAGTAAATTAGACTGTTTCCTCAGCCATTTGTCCAAGTTAATTTTGAAGTTATTAATTGATCCAGAATTGATGATGTACTGATGAATACTATTCCAAACATTAACTATTCGGTTTGTCAAGAAATGATATCGTTGCATCCAATTTTTCGCATCTTCTCTAACAATACACTTGTTATGTCCTCTTAAGTTGTAAGAGTGATTTCGAGAAAAATTAATACCATTTTCAAAATTGATAGTCTCATATATGTTAATAATTTTAAACAGTTGGATTAAGTCGCCTCTCCTCCGCCTTATTTTAAGATTAGTTAAGTTAAACATTTCCATTGACCAGTTTTTTTTGTCGCTCTTCTTTGGACCTTCTATATTTCAGAAATGTCTTTTTCAAGGAACGGACACCATGAACTAATGGCAAACTCTAAATGAGGTCTAACCAGTGCTGTATAAAGCATTCTCAATGTATCAATGTTCAACTTCGTGAAACTGTTAGCGATCATACCCAAAATACGGTTTCCACGACTAGTACAATATTTTACTTGGTTAGTCCACTTCAAGTCACTTTGAATATAAACACCCAAATCTTTTTCAAGATTTGTTTTAGATAAATTCTTCGTTCCGTATCTACTAAATATTGTATAATTACCATAAGTGTAGCACTTTTATTTAAGCTTTTATTTATTTAGAAATTAAAAGAATACTAACACGAGCATTAATTCTTTAGTGTATGAGCAGTGAATTATAATCATTTTAAAATGTAAATAAAGTCTACAATTGATCATTAATTTATCATTTATTAAGCTTTAAAACTATGTTTGAATAAAAATTTGTTGTTTCAAAAAATGAACATAAAATTTATTAACAAACTCATTGAGAAATTTGCCATATGAATTAAGAAACAAGAATCATCTTATTGTGTTAAATTTGGTGAATCAACATTTGAATATTTTTTCTACTAAATTTATTAATAGTTATTTTTTTTAAAAACAATTTAATACAAATATAAAATTTTTTACACATTTAAATTTTGGTCCAAATTAAAGCTATGCTAAATTTGCAGATTTTTACCAAAATGTTCTCAATAATGGAAATTTTCAGAACATTTTCAGAACTTGCTTTTGATTTTATCAAGAAAAAGCTATAAAATTTAATTATAAATTCTTTTTGAAGTTATCTTTACACTCAAATACAGGAGGGTTTTTTTCGAGCCTTTGTGCTCTCTTTTCTTCTCACTTTATATGGAAATAACAAGTACATTTTGCAACAAAAATTAATTAATTTCAATATTTTTTTATTTTAGAAATTATTCTTTTCAAAAATTAAAGTCTTTATTAAATAAATTTTAACTTAATTATTTATTGCAGAGAGCTTTTGATGCATTAAGTCACAGCACTCACTTGTTTGGACGTCGTTTGGTGTTGGAATGGGCCGAGCCGGAGCAGACTCAGGACGTTGAAATTTTGAGACAAAAAGAAGAACAATTATCAGGTAAGATTTCTAATAAACATGCCTAAAAAGCTTTTTAATTTAATTCTAAATTTTTACTAATTAAGGTTCAAGAAATAAGAAATTAAAAAAATCCCAAATTTTAGACGATCTTGGACGAGAAGAAGACGACTTAAGAATGGATGTTGGAACCGAAAGTTAAATAAAAATATTAAAAAAAAAAATATTTGTTTTTATTTTGTTCTTAAGACTTGACCTGTCTTGATTTAGTTCAAATTGCCTTTTGACACATGCCAATTTTTTTGCTATCCCATTGAAATATTGGCTTACAAAGGTTTTTGTATATTTATTAAAAACTTAATCTCTTGATTCATAAAGTTATCTTCAGGCCTGGAACCCTACCGGTATGCAAGGACCCATAAACTTACATTATCACAAAAATTTATTTCTTTATTAAATTTAAATTACACAGTATTTAATTGTCATTTTCTTTTGCAATTACCGTATTTTCTCGCGTAATATCCTTGGGATATTAAGCAGGACATGTCTTTAAAGCCCACGGGTAATCATATGAAATTATTGCTTTTTTAAAACTTTAATAACCCTCGAATATTAGATGAAACGGATATTTTTTTTAATTATTATTTGATTATTAAAAAATTATATTCTTAATTATCTAATTGATATTTGAAAATTTTTTATTTACAAAAAGTTTTACATTAATTATAAAAAAAATGGACTTATCTATTTAAAATAAAATTAAAAAACGATATTTTCAAATCACAAAAATATTTAAAGACAAGATAAAACAGCACAATAAAAACGATATTATTCATTATTGAGTTCGAGTTCTCCCCATTTTAACAGATTAGATTTTAAAATTTACACATTCAATTATCATTATATATACTAATGCTTTCAAAGTTCAATGACGCTCAAAAAATATAGTTGTTTATATGGGATTAAAGAAACAAAATTCTTTTATAAGAGATTAATTTAAAAAGATTAACTGAATCAAAATGACTGAGCTTCAACCACGCCTGAACATTACCTTGAAAATTACCTTGTTTCACTTAATGTTTCACATAATGTACAGGGGTTATTATTATTGCAAAAATTGCTTAGTTTCATATAATTTCCTAGTGACATTAGATCATGTCTCATTTAAGTTCCCAATGGGATATTATGCGAGAAAATACGGTACTTTTTTATTCAATTTTACCCAAATGCAGGCTTGTACCAAGTCAATAAAAAAAGGTCAATTTTTAGTCTTTTCAAAAAAATTTCGAGTGAAATAGAAAAAATGTCATTATTAATTACATTTTTTTTAAAGTTGAAATTTTACGACTTTTGAACAACTCTGCCCAAATTTAATAACGGAATGTGTCTTCAACTCTAATTACATCATTTAATGAATTATTAGCACTTGGAGTAAATTGTTTCGATCATTCGTACCTCCTTTTTTTGCCATTAGCCTATCATTTTTAAAACTTTTAATAAAATTTATTTCAACTTTCCATTTCTTAAAAAAATATGTATTGCTTCTTGGAAAATTTTCTTGACTTGTCATTTTAATTACAGGTAAAATGTCAGATGCATTTATCAAACTTATTTTTTATGGTCTTTATATTCTTTCAAATTTTCAGCTGAGTATCATATGTAATTATTTATATACTTGGTAATAATTAATTTGAAGAAGAGAGTTATTAACAAAAAAATTTTTTATTTTTAGACAAAAATTGATTAATAAAAATTAAAAAAAAAATTTTCAGATGATTTTATTCCAAGGATTAAATGCTATTGAAATGAAAACGGAGCGCATACAGCTCGATATTGATTCTGATTTAGACCAAATTTATTTGACAATCGAGAGCATTTACTTAATGGTCGATTCAAAGGCACTTTTCTACGACTGGTCGGACAAAAAATTCAAATCACTCACCGAGCACACAATTTTAAGCGCTTGTTCAAACACAAGCTATTTTTGGTGCCTAATTAGAACAAACAATTGTTTTCAAATCTTACAGTACTCTTACAATAAAATAATTGAAATATTCTCAATTAACATTTCAGAAGAAAACAATCTGGTCATTCTATCCACAGATATAAATACATATGTATTTCAGAATTTGTCCGATGGAGTAAAATGTTTGTTCGAGCTAAGAACAAAGCAAGAATTGGAAAAAAAAGTTGCTGAAATGGAAGTCAGTCTAAATGAGGATTCACTGTCAACCATTCAATTGAATAAAATACTGATACCGGAAAAGTGTGTTCAGTTTACAACTGGTAAAGAACACATACTGGCTTTGAGTGAAACTGGTCATGTCTATTCTTTCGGAATAGGCACCAAAGGTCAACTGGGCGATGGAAATATTCAAAATTATTTTAAGTTTAAAAAAGTAGCCGAGGCTAAAAAACTATGCAATGGAAGTCCGGGATGGCATTCGGCTCTATTAGACCAGAAAAATCACTGTCTTCTATGGGGCTGGAATTCGAATTCTCAATTGGAAAGCACAAACAGCGAGTCTGTCTTCGTAGCCAAGCCGACTCTGCTCGAGCTAAAAGACCAAATTACCAACAAACCTATTGAAATTGACCAAGTATCTCTCGGGTCCAAGCACACACTCTTGGTCGATACGAACCACAATTTATATGCCTTCGGATGGAATAAATATAATCAGCTGTTTTTTGATAATCAACAAGAAGAAGAAAATGATGTTGAATGTGCTTTAAAAATATCTGAATTTGATGAAAAAGTTGTTCAAGTCAAGTGTGGCCCTTGGTCGACAATCTTACGGCTCAAAAATTAATATTTTGTAATAAATTATAATTTTATTTTTTGGTTGCCATGGTAACCACCAACAATACCTTTTTTTTTTAATAAAACTTAAAATTAATATTCTACGTTTTTTAATATATTAAATTAAGAAAAGCAAAAAAAAAATGCCAAGCTCTGCTAAAAAATTGGCCAAGATGACCGACGAAGAGCGGATCTTGTACATGGAGCAGAAAATGCTGATGGAGGCCGAGGCGAAGAAAAAAAAAGAAGAGCTTATGAACGAAGTGTACAGAGAAAAATTGGCCAAAGAAGAGAAAAATACAAAGAACAATTTGAACAAGATTAATTATCAATGGAGATCGATAATGCGCGACGCCAAAGCAAAAGACTTGCTCAGAGACATTGAAATTATGAGTCAGACTTTTGAAAGAATTATAGACCGAAAAGACAGTGTGATTAAAGCGCTGGTTAAAGACTTGCATGAAGCAGAGGAACAGTACTATATGGCGATGAGAAGCAACTTTCAGAATATTGACAGTTTGGTCGATATACACACAGAGGAGTTGAATACGGCTAAAAAAAAATTCCAAGAAATGCTCGAAGTAGTCAAGCTAGAGTTTGACAAAGAACGCGAGTACATACATGAGAGACATGCGCATGAAATGGATGAACTGTTGACAATTATTTACGGAATGGAAAAAACGTTTCTTGACCAAGAAACCGAGGCTAATATTGACTTTTTGTCCCAAAGAGACGAGCTAATTAACAAGGTGATTTTTTTAAATTAATAGATTTTTGTTTAAATTGTTGTTTTTGTCAGGCTTTGGAGGAAAAACAGCAGATTAAAAGTGCCTTGGAGAACAAAATTGCTGCCAAACACAAAGAGCATGAAAAAGCGATGAAAGATTATTTAGAATTCAACGAAGAAAGACAAAAAAATTTTGACGCACTTAAAAAAAAAGATGAAAGCTCTGCTAAAGAGATTGATGAACAAATGAGACGAATACAAAATTTTATTGTAAGTTTTTTTTTTCTTTCATGATTGTTTCGTAGTCGGAATTTTTTTCTTCTATTTTATATAAAAAAAAAGGATAATTTATTATAAATTTTTCTATTATTTTATTTTATTTAATCAATAACTTTCTAAAAGTTAAAGACCGTGAAGAATTAATGGCCAGCATAAATAAGCTATTATTTTGAGTCATAAAATTTTGCGTTTTTTAAAAGCTTGGACATTTTTTAGCATTTTAGCATCTTCCTAATTCTAAAAGGTAAACTGAAATTCAAACAGAATTAAAAAAAAACTCTCCTTTTTTTAATGAAATTTAATTTATTAAAATAAAATATTTAAGAAAAAAACTACTACAAAAAAAGTGCAACATTATCGATGTATTTCCATTTATCGATATATAGGTAATAGATTTTCTTTTTTATCCTTTAATTTAATCGGACTTGGTAAATTCTATAAGCATTTTTCTATAAGTCTAATTGCCTTTATTTTCTTTCTCTTTTACATAACAGAAAATATTTTTTAAGTAAAAAAAAGTGCAACCAACTATGATACACTTTTTTGCAGTAATTTTTTTCAAATATTTTATTTTGATAAATTTTAGTTTATCAAAAAAGAAAAAATTTTTGTACTAACTGATTTTAAATGCTTAAGTAAACAGAACTGAATGCTTTTCTCAACTATATGACTAACTCTCTGTCTTTTAATTCTAAAATAAATTTATTCATTAATTCTAAGCTAAGGCCGATCGCCGACCACTTGCTCAGTGACCCGTCAAATAAGGGGCACTGTGTTTTGTGTAAAAAATATAAAAATTACAAAATTGTGTATAAAAGGTACCAAAAAAAAGTAAAAAAGTGCCATAGTTTCTATTTACAATTTTAGGTATTCAATGATAAAATAAAATTAATCTACGTAAAAAAAATCATTCCTATAGAAATGTTTGACTTTTAATTGATAAGAGACTGTCGGATATGAAAACTAAGCTACATCAAATCTACAAATCTGGAATATTAAGCCCGATATGTTATTTTTACTCCCTGTCTTTTATATATCTCTGAGCTTTTGGACTTTGACATCGTTTTTTTGATTTGAACGGTACTCAGTACTCAGTAGTGTTATTCAGCTTAACAAGTTTGCATTTGTCCTGTAGAGACATGTTTTCCTCTTCCGATTCTCTGGTAAGTTCCAGGATTTCGCTAATGAAGTCATTCGGAATCGGTTGTTTTGCTAGCTCAATCATCATCTTCTTAGTGAGTTCATTTTCAATTAATCAATTGAAAAAGTCAACCTTAATGTTTTTGATGATGTAATCCGTAGGCATGATATTCAAAGACAAGAATAAGCTTGTTGTATGACACATCCTTGGTATAGTTAGTAGTCCTTTGACTATGTTACCCTCTGTTCTTTTTATGTCATTCAGTGAGCTCGCATTTATGTTCATATTCTCAAACCCATAAGTTAAAACTGGCCTCACATAGGTTCTAAAATGATTTATAAACTGAAAACTTTAAACGAAAATTTTGGTACTCTTACGTCATTAGTGAGAATAAAGTTGATTTATCATCAACAGTTTGTATTGTCAAAGTGTTTGGTAGAATTTACCAAGAGGAAGTACACTTTGAGCTGGTTCCAAATGATCGTGACATTTTTCTGAACAATTAGAACGAATACATGCTTCACTTCAACAAAAATATTTCTCTTTGGTCAACCGAAAGTTGGATTTGTTTCTTCAAGATAACGCATAGACCACATACAAATAGATGAACAATTACAAAAATAGAAGAGCTGAGAAAAACCGAATTTCTTTCTCAGCCATTTCAATCAATCTGATTATCATCTTTTTCGCTCAATGGCTCATTTTCTCTTAGGATAGCATTTTACTAATAAAGAAAAAAAAAAACGCAAATTTTTTGATTCACTCTAAAACATGGGTAACCAAAGCAAAAAAAAAAGTCATAACATTTAAGTTATTTTTTATCTCACTTAATATAACAATTTTTTTTTTTTAAAAGATCCTATTGAATGATTTTTCTGAGTGTATTTTCTTTTAGTTAAAAAAAAAAAAAAAAAACTTAATTTTTATTTACAAGCAATAAAGATATATATTTTTATTTAATTTAAAGAATCTTTAGAAAAAAGTTAATTTATTTTCAGCTTATTTATTTATTAGAGAAAATAAAAAAAACTCTCTCTCTCTCTCTCAAATTATTTGGTAAAAAAAATGAAAATTAAAGACTTTGTGACATATTGCAGAAAAAATCTAAAAATTTTAAATGCCATTTTGTCTGAATGATTTATTTTTTACGGATCAACACTGCTTTGATCTCAAATAAATTCATCTAATCAAATCTAACATCTAGGAATTTGAACGCAAAACTTAAAACTGAAATTTTATTACCTCCTCTAATAACTGTTTGTTTTTGGTCAAAGTGCAATAAACTACTGTTAAAGAATAATAATAAAAGACTAAAATTGAATCTGAATTTTTCTAAGGATAACATAAACAATCTAAAAGCAAAAATACACCAGAATGCGTCTGAAGCTCAAGAGGCAAACAATGCCATAAAGGAAAATCGTGACATGATGAACAAGCATTTTCATGAGCTAAAACATCAAATGAAGCAAATGCAAGATGTGATGAAAAAAAAGTTGACTAAGCTAACAGTGCAGAGCAATTCAAGTATTGAATGTTTGAAAAAAAGAGAAGAAAAAGTGAAACAAATTTTGCGTTTGGCAGAAATGTGTCGCAAACTAGAGACAGAAGAGGAAAAAATATTGCCTTTCTATGCTTCGTCTTTGAGCCAAGAGGAGGAGCAGGAAATTCAGCAAGCGTTGTTTGAAAAGCCTGGAAGCGAATTGGCCGAAGTAATGAAAGACTATTTTAGTTTGGAGAATTTTTGGAAACGATACAACAAAGTCTTACTGGATAAAGTTAGTTTGGACAAAGAAAAACAAATGTTGTCGACTGAAAACGCTCAATTGAGGCTTTTGTTGAAGCAGTATTTGGACGGCATCAGTGTAAATGATGAAGTATTGTCCAACGCTAATCCATTGTTTATCGTAAACAATCGAACCAACGTCAGGTAAATTAATTTCTCTTTTATTTATTATTAAAAGTTAAAATTAAAAAAAAAAATTTTTTTTTTTCAGAATGAATATGCCAGAAAATGGATACATGGAAAGAGGACAAAAACTTATCATTGAAGCTAAAGATCATTTAAAAAATACAATTTATTAAATTTTTTTAATTTTATTGAGAATTTTTAAAATTATTTTTGAATAAAATTTTTTTTTTCATTTATTTTTGTTGTCATCTTTAAATTTAAACAGTTAAAAATGATTTAGTTGATTGTTTGTCAATGTCAGTTTGTGTTCTTTTTTTGAAGAAAAAAATTTTTAAATTAGTAAGACTTTTGGTCAGAGTCAAATTATCAGCTAGAAACAAGATAAGAGAAAATCTGATGTTTTTTTGCGATTGTCTGAACAGCTGATATTGAGTTAAGCCGACACTGATGAACAACAACTGCTGAATAATGAGCAAAATCATGTAACAAGTCAAAGGCATTAGCTGCACTGTCATTAGACTAATGTATGAAATACTAAAATTTTCATAAAATCTCACAGACACACAATTAGACCAAAATTTACACTCAACTCGGTTTAAAACATTAAAAAAAAAATTCATTGAATATAAAAAAATAACTAATAAATAAGCTATAAAACCTAGAAATTTTTTGTGATTCAAATATCCTATACAATTGTCTATCCAGAAGCAATGATGGTCCCGTTTGTATATACACTTTGAACATTGAGGACAGTGACCATAGTTGTCTTCAATTTTGTCTTTTAGAATTTGGCATTTTTTACAGTAATCGTCGGTCAAAAATTGGTCCGATGAAGATCGAACTTTCATTAGTCCTGGATTTGAGTTTTTCATCACAAACAAATAGACCAAAGCGCCTAGCAGTAAAAAGTTTAATGTGTAAAATTCATGCCTGTTAAATCCATTCATGTACTCCATTTTAAAATTAAGAATATAAATGTTTACTATTAAAGTGTTCAGAATTAGGAAAAATCCAATTTTAACTGATTTTGAACGTCTTGCTGCTCTTTTCATGAAAAATAGGGGATAAATAATTAGTGGTAGAATGAAAATGGACAACAATGAGAAAAAAAATCCAATAGTTCCTATTTTAATGAAAATAAATAGGGCTAGAATGGTCATAAAATAGTCCACATTGATTTTTCGTGCACCACCAGGAAATGGAATGCGCACTCTGTCTTGAATGTCATCTAAAACATCTTTGAAACTTTGGCTAAATATTGATCTGGGAGCATCTGGATCGTTTTCGTCACAACAACAGCACAGACATGAAGTGCAAAAAGTGTCCAATGCATCACAATTACAACAACACATTAAAATGTGAGAACGTTGATTTTTTTTATTGTAGTATTCGCACAAGCATAATGGATGATCAACTACTTCTTCTTCGTCAATTAGACTAATTCTTCTAAGCTGAGGTTCTATGTCATTTAAATGCTTTCGTTGAGTCATTTTTATTTTCAATTAAAAAACAAAATTTATTTTTCTCTTTTAATTAATTAACATATACTGAATTTTGATAAACATAAAAAAAACTAACAGTAATTTTTCTCTAAATTAAAACGTTTACTTTGAAAAAAAAATAATAGCACACCTCGCAATACTTCCATAATCAGAATGAAAAGATTCAACACCTCTAACAACATACAGATGTTAATGTAATAAATTAGAAGCCAAACACAATCGTCCAAGAAGACATTATACACATTATTGTATTTTTATTTTATCCATTATTGAAATAAACTATTAAACAACTATCCTTGTTATTATTTAAGTAACAAACATTTTAACACCTCTATTATAAACAATCAAACAATTCTATGCCTGCATTAACAAAGGGAGTGAAGAGGAAAAATTTATATTCTATGAACAGCTACAATGAACTTTAAAGAAAGTCCCTTGATAGGACCTCATTGTTGTCATGGGTGACATGAAAGCGAAGTTGAAGCTGAGGTAAGTCAGTCAAAGAAATACAGCAAAACAACAATAGAGAATCATGAATTTTTTAAGCACAAAAGGAAAAGATGTTTTTGCGATGAGACTTGCAGATGAGAAATGGCAGCAAGATAGAAAATGTTGCAAGTAAAATCTAACCAAATATGCGAAAAAGAAAGAAGCATTATTTAGAAGAAGAAGAGGTTTATTAAGAGGAGAGTAAGGCGTGATAAAAAAAATCTATATAAGCCAGTGTGCAAGCGAAACAAAAGATACCAGTTCAAAAGGGGATTTTATGCTACAAAATGTCACAAAGATGATAAGATAGATAAGTGAAATTGTTACAAGTGATCCTAGCCTTCCATTCTTTGAGCTAAATCATAGTTGTTGGATAAAGGTTTTATGAAATGAAAAATAGCAAATTCAATAACGAAATAAAATGAAATCTTAAAATATGAATCTTTATTAGTATGAGGACTGTTTGGACACCTTGAGAAAATTTACTAAATTTGGTCAAAAAATGAGACCTTTGATTCACTGAAAAAAAGCCTTTTTAGTTTTTTTTCTTGATAATCAAATCTACCTCCACTCTTTAAACCAGTACTATTTAAATTGAAACATAAACATAAAAAACTAACATATTTATAAATAAATTTTGTAATTTTAACAAAAATGTATTTTTAGTCATCTATTTAATCAGCTTGTACAAATGATGAAACAATACTCGATCAAGAGAACCATTCACAAGAAAGCTCCTTATTTGTGTCTCGACAAAAGCGACGAAAAAATGAAAGCCCTATTTGGGACTAATACAAAATTTTAGCAAATGGTAACAAAAAAAATCGAAATCAAATTAAAAGTACATGAAAAAAATTGTAAAAGATTATTTAAGTATTAGTCAAACCAGTGTTCCATCAGAAAGAACATTTTCAGCAGTTGGTTTAACAATTACAGATGATAGAATTTCTCTAATTCCAAAAAGTGTCAATTGAAAGGCTGTCTCCATAAATCTCATACCACACAGTACCTTACTAGATTTCACTTAGCAAAGAACTAGTTGACTAGTCAACAACAATGAAGTTCAAGGAAGGTATGGTCAAATTTATGAGAACAAATAAAAGCGTTTTCAACTCCTAGCTAATTATCATCCAACTTTTATTTGTACATTTCATCATTGAAGTTGTTGAGCTTGTTTTTGACATATTTAATTAATAAATAATCAAAAAGAAAAATAATTATAATTTAAAATTTTTTTATTTATCGTAAGCTTTAAAGTTCAGTTCATTGAATAATGGACCTTTTTTTGATTTTTTTTGAGTTATTTTTGTTTATTTTTTTCTCTATTTTTCAATAAATACTAAAGATATTGAGGTGGCGATACATGATTTTGTAAATCAAAAAATTTGCTACAAACTGATCACATTTAATTAGTAGCTTTGTATATTGTCTTTTCATTGAAAAAGACTTAAAGTTAAATATCATAGGTTTTTGTATTTTCTTATTTTTTTCTATAAGAGACAATAATAAAAATTAAAGTAGTTTATTTTTTTAAAGCTTACAAAATGCTAATTCAGATCATGAAAAAAATTTAATTCAATTAAAATTTTAATAAACAAAAGTGAAGTTGAATGCTTTAATCTTTATTTAAATTCTATAGTAAAAAAACATTTAAGGAAAAAAAAAATATTTTCTAATATTTTAATGCAAAATAAAGTCAATTGACATTTCAAAATTTTTGAAAATCAATGTCAAAAGAACAAATTGTTTTTTGTACGGCATTAGAAAATCTAAGCCAAAAAATTCTTATTTAAAAGAAAAAAACGGATAAAAAAATGTTACAAATAAATATTTAACATTACATATAAAATTTCACCATAGAACACACGATTAACGAGTTTACTGTTAAACTATTCCTAAATTTTATTCTCAATTGAAGTCTTCATCGTTCAATAGAAACTTTTTCTCATTATCTTTATTTTTCTTAAGCAATTTGCCAATTTGAGTGGAAATGGGCGATAAGTTGTCTGATTGTTGTTGAGTTTGGCTCAAGTGAGACTGATTGGCTGAGCTGCCCGACACAGAATTGGTCGAAAGGCCTTCCTGATGTGTCATTTGACTCTGGTTCATTCCTTCTTTTCTCTCATCAATATTCTAAAATTATAAAAAAATTCGATTAGTAATGAAAAACATTGTCTAAATAGTTAACATTAACACATATTAAAAGCTTAATCACTAATACCATGGTCCATGTTTATCTAATTAGATTAGTAAAACTCTTAATGCAAAGCTTATTATTCACTACTTTAGTTTTTATTTAAATTTTAATAAGTTTCAGAATTAAATTATTGAAAGAAAAAAAAATTGGTTTTTAAATTTTTTTTTTAAATTAGTAAAATCGCTCTGTAAAAGCCGAAAGGTTAAAAAAAAATTCAGACAAAAAAAATGTCATTTTAGAAAAATTAAAAAAAAAATTTTTTTTTTTTACAACTTATTGTTATTCATATTTATGTTATTTATTAAATTAAACACTAATTTTCTGATTGAGTATATTGTGGTAATTTTATTCTCTAAAAATAAACACGGCCATGGTAAATAAGTGGGATGAGAACTAAACCTATCTAAACATAGACTAGCCCTCAAGTGACACAGTTAGAATAAATTAACAGCAATTGTTAGTCGTATTAAAAATAAATATATTTAAGTTACCATATTTTCTATGGACAAAACCTAAACAAATAAACAAAATTAAATTATTTAGAATAATAATGACAAGCTTTAAAATGAGCCTAGAATGGACAAGCCCTGTAAACACAGACAACATTTAAGTACAATTCAAACCTTTGGCGGAGATTTACTCGAATCAATAGGCTCATAATTCTGTTCAATTTAAATTTGATTCTCATCAATGTTTTTGTTTAGATAAAACGCTTACCTGAGGACTGTATTGGGTGTATTGTTGATAATTGGGATGAAAATTGTGTATGGCATCATGCATTATGTCCTTTGGATTCATTGTTTCTTTCAGATTGTTTGAAATGCTCTGCATGGTTACAACTCTTTGGGTAGTGGGTCTGCTTGGATTCAAATAGACTGTGTGCGGAAAAGCCAATCGAAGCGCAATTGAAGCAAAGAACATTTCAATGCAAATTATAAAATTCTGCCATCCGGCTGCAACTGTACCAGCACTGAGCACATGCGGGCCTTCGTAAGCTTCAATGACGCCGATTTTTTCAAGCAAAGCCAGCAATACTCCTTGCCAAAAAGTAAGAAAAATGACCGACTTGATGGTCAAAAATTTTATGACCGGATTGTATGGTTTAAGCATGTTTTTGGTGGCAAAATAGAACAGAAAAAGACCGTACAATGCTAGAGTAATAGAAACATTGTTTATAAGCATTATGTAAAGATAGCCTCCATTTGGACTTGAAAAAAAAAATTAAAAAATTTAATAAATTTGAATTTTTATTTATTTTTTTATGTATTCAAACCTAAAGTCTCCATCGTGATATTTTCCAAATGCTTCCAGGATTAAAATTAAAATTGCCATCAATGGTTTAATAATGCAGAATTGAAGTGTAGCCTTTTTATTGTCAAAATATTAATTAAAATTTTTGTAAATTGAAATTTAAAAAAATGCTTATTTTTCTAATTAACTAATTCACTTAAATATTTTTATCTTTAATCTATTCATTTTGAAAATTTAATTATTATTGCCCTCGAGTACAGACTTATCCAACAAATAAGTTTATAGCCTAAACACGGTTATAACACAATGTATGTAAAAAGCTTAAGTTATTGAATTAGAAATCTAAAAATTTTGGCCATTTTTTATAAAGACCAAAACAGGCTTTTGTCTTGCACATTTGTAAGATCTCAGTTAGAATATGTCGCAGTAGTTTTGTCTTCTCATACAGCAGCAGCAAAAAAAAACGTATTAGATGCAATCAGTATTAGTTTGATGAATTAGAGGATACATTAAGGACACATTGCTTTTCATCAAATGATATTTTTAACTTTTTATTTATTTAATTATTAAAAATTTTATAAAATTAAAATATTAAATGCAGAAAGTGCTAATAAAAGCAGTTGAATAATTGGTTTATTGAAGAAAAAATATAAAACACGTCAACCAGATATATGGAAAAGACTTTGTATTTGTTAAATTAGACCAAACTTTGAATATGCTATGCATGTATAGTCACTTGTTCCTCACAAATAAAAATCTGTTCAGCACAATGAAAAATTCATTTTCGCTACAAAATTTTTCTAACAAAGAAAAAACCTGGTCTGCACAAAAAAAAATCACTTTTTAACACAAATTTTATTTAGGCGTTTGATCGCGTTTCGCATAAGCTACTAAAGATCAATTTAAAGAGCTATGGATTTACCGGTAAGCTTTTGGCATGAGTCGAAAATTTTCTACAAGATGGGAAACAGAGAGTTGTAATAGGTCAGTATCAATCTGATTGGGTTGATGTGCTAAGTGGGGTTCCACA
>PJRA01000077.1:651458-663229 GCA_016987375.1 Brachionus koreanus
CCAAGCAAGTTAGGAGACCAATTTCTTCTATATCAGAACCTATCAACAACTTAAAATGTTACCAATGTCATTTCTAATCTAATATTTTTAAATTTTCTTCTTTTTTATATTTTAATGATTTTTTAAAGAATCATTGACTTTTCATTACTTTTGGGTTGACTGGGATAAAGAATGGCTCAGTAAAATGTGGAATTAAATTTTAATTAATTTAATTTTTAGAAAATACAAAATGTAAACATATACACACAAAGTCCAGACATAAACAGTAAAACCAAATTTGTGAGATAGTTGAATATCATCTGAAGAAAATCTCATTAAAATCATAAAAAAAAAGATAATAAATTCACCGAGAGTCACCGAGGGCGAAGCCGCTAGGACCTGTATAAAATTTGCAAGATTTTAGTTCTATACAAAAAAGAGAATGAGTCAAATAATTGCTAGTTTAATTTTTATAAAATACAAAAATGATCTTTAAAGATTTACATAATCATGTTTTTTAATTTTTTTCTATTTCTTTTTCATAGATAGTTGTTCTGCTCATGAGATCTAAGTTTAAAAAATATAAAGCTTACCTATAGAAGACAAAAATCGTGTGATTTCACGAACTAGTTCCCATTGACCATTTTGAAGCGAAGATTTAAGCAGCATATTGGCAAACTATAAATAAAAAAAAAAGAGACTAAAACTTAACAATTCATCATTAACTTACTTTTTCACAAAGCTTTGAATTTTCGGTATTCTGAATTACAACAAGGTATGAAGCAGCTGTTTCCAGATCGTTTTCACTCAAACATTTCTAACCAAAGATATTAAAAACATGTGATTAATTTTCTCTATGTGATAATTTACTTGGTAAAGATCGCGAGGATGGCCTACTACCGAAAACAAATAGGGCCAAATGGCCACCTCGGATTTGCGAGTGCAATGGGATATTATTCTAAGATATTCAGGAAAATCTTCAATAAATTTTATTACATCACTAAGAATTAATTTGGATTTTTCATCTTCGGACAGATTGGCTTCATCTTCAAGTATTTTGTGAACTAAAAGTTCGACTATATGCAAAAAATATGGCAGGTATCGGTAACCATTGAGCAGTTTTTTGGCGTCTGATAGCAAATTTTTGCGTATTAGACCCTCTAAAATAAATGGCATAAACAACTGAGTCTATAAATTTAAATAAATTGAGAGAAAAAAATATATTTAATTGTGAAAATTACTGTTTTTTGAATTTGACAATAAGAGTTTTGGTTCAAACAAACTGCCTCTGACTGAGTGCCAATAATTATAGATTCATTGACCAAAAGACCTTTTTTTTTTAATTAAATTTTAATAAAATTTTTATATTCTAATTTTTTCTATTTACTTATGGGATAAAAGTTCAGATTAAAATTTAATATAATTCTATTTGATTGATTGACAGATGACTCTTCGCCAGAAAGGGGTAGCCAAAGTTTCATACCATGAGAACCACAGTATATCCACAATGAATAATTTATAAGTCCGTTTAACAATTTATGTCTTGGATTGTCTGTGACTATCCAAAAATTTTCCGTGTTGTCCGAAAGCATTATTGGCGGCAACGAGGTAAACTTTATTTGAAAAGTCAATATTATTTTTTCATTAAGCTTTAATTTAGAATTTAAATTGGAAAAAATTAAAAAAAAATTTTTCTATAGACTTTTTTGAATTGTTGCTTTTAATAGAACTTGATAGATCAATTAAATGGATAATTGTCAATTTTTTAACAATAAAACAAAAACAAAAATTTTAAATTAAAATAAATTTTTTCTTAAAGATATAAAAATTCTTTCTTCAAAAAGACACCTCTCACCTCTCACCTCTGACACCTCTCTTGTGTAACTAATACACCACAAAGTCGCTCGGCTTAACAGGCTCCAAAAGATTACTAATTTTTAGACATAAAGGAAATTTAATTTGAAATTTTTGTTTTTGTTTTTTGTTCAAAAATTCACAACGTCATTGAACGTAATTTGATAATGAAAAATTCAAAAACTAATATCACCACTTGTCAATTAGATTAATCACTGAAAAAGATATTACAAATTGTATAGAAGCATGTTGACTGAAAAAAAATCTAAGCAAAAAAAAAGTGAATATTTTCCCTTGATTTGATTCTGAACTAATATCATAAAGAAATTTTATGAATTATTGCTATTAAGATTACATAATGGTTAAAACATTTTTTTTAATAAATTCAGGCTAGAAGGGGGAAAATATTTTACAAATTAATTACTTTATGGGACAAGAATGTCTAATAACTTTAAACATTTTAAGAAATTCTGGAATTTAAACAAAACGTTCATAAAAATGAGATTAAGAAGTAGGAAATTTTTACCCTAAGTACATATTGGAGATTTTGTTCTATTATTGATATGGTGAATCAAGGTCTCACAGAAGTTGCGAATTTAGTTTGTAGAGTTATAGACGGAGTTTATGAATTAAATCTTACTATACTAAATGAACTTGTTTGTGAAACTGGAGTACTTGTTGATCTTTTTTCAAGAAATATGTTCGATTTAGTATCTAATTGAAATTAGAGTTTATAACAGATAAGCAAGTAAGAGGAATCAGACAAACAGTGAATGACTTGTCAATAGGTATTAGACAAGCAATTCTGAGATTTATCACAAGCCGTTGTACATGGAAAAAAATCTAAAGTGTTATTTATTTGTAGATGCCATGATTCAAACAACTTTGTAAAAATAAGTGAATTCGATTTATATTAATTTTCATCAGAATTTAGTTATTTAAGATAAAATTTAATTTTTTTTCAATAAATCACCAAAATAAATAAATATAAATAAATAAATTTTTTTACTCGGATCACATCTTGACTTAATTATAAGCCCTTGTTTACAACACGAATATAAATAGGTATAGATTATGTAAAAGAACACCCATGTACCCTACGTACAGTAACTCTCCCTTTTCTTTATATACATATTTATATATGTGTGTTTAAAAAAAATTAAAATTCTCAGAATTCCATTCTTAGAACTTCAGAACGTTCAATTACTTAAATAAAGGCTGAGTAGAATCGATACCCCAAAAAATGTGGTGTAAAAAGTAAAAAAATATGAAAGATGTGGCAAAAATTAAATAAAATAAATATTTAATTTTTTTTTTATAAAATAGGGTGTTTTTTAAAGTTAAGTCATATGACTTCTTTATTGACTTATGTCCAAAGAAATTGGTTATACAAGATATATCAGCTAATTCAAATTTATCCTAAATAAAAATCTGAAATTTTATTTCAATTATTATTTACTAATACATAAGTTGTTGCAGAGTTATTTTGCAGAGAATTGTAGAAGATAAATTTTTATTAACTGATATATGTTGCAGAAATGGGAAAAAAAGTTAAAAAATTTTGTTCTGTTCTTAAATACCGGCTTGGTTTTGTTCAAATCTTGTGGAATGGAAAGAAGTCCGTCCAAATCGGGTTGGAACATGAGTAAATTTCCAGCTATGTTGACCAGAATGCTTTTCATGCTTGAACTTGTCGACTCTATGTTTGTCTTTAGCTGTTCGTTGAAATTACCAATGTACAACGGGCAAAGATTTATTGATACAACCAAATATGGATTACTGAACACATACACATTGATTGGTATTTCGACCAGTTTGTTCAGAATTATTTTGGAAGCTAGAGAGAAAACATTTTTTAAATAAAAATTTTTTTTTTCCTTTGTAATTTTTACTTGAATCCTTGCCACCTTCGAGTCCAAATACTTGAATTTTGCAATCTGTGCCAAAAAGTACCAATAGATTGCGGAATATGTTCATTTGTAGAATGGTGCATGAAGTCTTGCTAATTTTTGAGTAGCTGTTATCCAAATTAGAATTGCGCGAGTAAAAGCGAATCTTTAGAAAACCAAAAATTACAAGAAATGAAAAAAATTTTTTTCCTAAACTTTTAACCTCGTTTTTATTCTCGCCCAAATTAAAACAGCTCATGCAAATAAACTCTTTCCACCATAAAATTCCGCCAGTTACTCGGATGTCTTTTTCTTGGTCTGCATTGCCGAATATCTTCCATTTTCGAGTCAGAAACGAGTAGTGCGTAAAACCATGTGTGCCAGCCACAGCCAAATATTTACCCTCTACGTCAATTGCACTCATCTAATCTCATTTTAAGCTAATTTTAATCTAAATATTTTGCATAAATACCTTAATTGGATAGTTGGTCGACATGTATGTCAACGGAACATTGACTATTTGCCATATGCTATTACCGCCCAGCTTCAAGCAAGGATATTGGTACTTTTGCGGTAATTTTTTGTTACCAGAATCAATTTTTTGCAAACATCTTGAATTTATTTTGTTCAAATTTAAACAAACATAAACTTCTCTCTCTCCATTCAGAGCTATATGCTCAACATTGTTCTAAAATTAGAGAAAAAAATTTTCGTTTTAATCATTTATTTGATTTAACTAATAACCATTGAAAAGTTATTTGAAATAGAGCATTTGAGAGTTTTAAGCTGCATTATTTGTCCTAGTGAGTTTTCGCTAGACTGAGCATACAACCAAATTGAATAGCCATCAAAACCAAAATCCTATAAAAAAAATCAGATTTTTTGAATAAAATTTTTAATTTAAAAAAAAAAAAAAAACAAAAAAATATCGTGCTGTTATTTTAAACAGAAATAATAAAATCAATGGAAAAAAAAACTCTATTATGAAATTTATAAAATCTTTTTTATCAATGTTTATGAATGTTCACCAAATTCTTTATTTTGTCTGCTACTTCTTCAATTATTTTTTAAGACATCTCTAGACTCATTCAAATTAAAAACAAAATCAGAAAAATATGTATTAAATTCTTAAGACTATTCAATAGCTTATATGTATTTTCGCTTGTAGCAAATTTATTTCTTCGAGTAGCAATTAAATTTTTAAAATAGTATTATTTCCGTATCGAGCTAATGCTTTTTCAGATTAAGAAGAAAAAATTATAAAATAAAAAATAAAAGTTAAGAGTAATATTTTAGCAGTTTTTTTTATTTGTAAAAGGAGTTAATTTTATTTTATTATTGACAGGTATTAATCATAAACTTGTAAGAGAGATTTGCAAAAAAAGACAATATCGTTATCAATTTTTTACAAACAGAGTTGTTGAATCATGAAATAAACTACCAAAAGAAGCAATATCAGCAAGAACAATAAATGGTTTCAAGGCAATAATTGATAAAGAAATATTCGAGCATAACTCACAAGGGCTGCAATAGCCTGGATGGCTAAGCGCATATTTGCGCTGGTATAAAGCACTATACCGCAGTAACTACTACTACACAACTACTACTATTAGTTGGAATACGTTTGATGAGTTTTTAGAATGGAATGACTGTCTTTAAACAACTGAAATTTACAAACTGTGTTGGCAGTTTAATAAAAGTTTATGTACGTGTTTGAAGAAACGTGTAATTGGTATCGGTTACAATCGGACTTGTTTTTAAGTCACATTTTAGGTCTAAGACACAAAAATTTAAGTCAAAGTTATGACTCGACTTGACTTCAGACTTGTGATTTAAAAACAAGTCTGGTTACAACGGTACTCCCTATTTCATTTTAATTTCATTTTTTTAAAATTTTCAAATTATATTTACTACATTTTATTTTACAGAAAACAAATAAATAAATATGGGCTTATTATCATTTCCAACTCTTGATTTATGTATTGAAAAAAAAGCTTCGAAAGGTCGCAGAAAGAAAGCATTCAACCAGCACTCGAAAAGAATTCAATGAGTCCAATCAATCAAGAAGTATTTTGAACTTCATCAAGCGAAACTGATATCCCAATTAGACTTGAAACTCAAACAATTCAGTCAGAATCGAATAACTTGTTAGTTTTAAAAGCAGTAAATGTAAACTCAACTCAAATAATTCAACAAAGAGGTGGAAGACTTCCGCGAAAAGCTGATTCAAATAATTAAATAAACAAATTTAATTAATTAATTGATTGTTTATCCTTTTTTTTATTATTTTTTATTTTAGTAAAAAAAATATTTCTGCTTTAATATTTACTACTCTTTTGGCTACTAGAAAAAATTAAATTTGCTACTGCAATAATCCTGATCCTTTTTCAATTTATTTTATTTTTTGCTTTTGTTCAAGTCTTTTTATTCTATTACCCTTTCAGTTAATTAAGATTTTATAATACGTTTTGATAGAAACAATAAATACATATCGTATTTTCAACTGTTAATTTCCAGAAAAAAAAAATTTAGATTTTGAAAAAATAAAAAAAATTTAAATTTACCAAATTTTTGATAAATTTTAAGCTTTCACTCAAACATGCATAGTAGAAAAGCTCTTTTGAGTCATAGAGCAGCGTGCCAAACACGCTAAACAAACAAAAGTTTCCATTGTCGTACAAAACAGTTAAGCATTTGAAATCAGGAGTCCATTTGAGAGAAGCAACATTTGAATTGTCGTTCAGATGAGATTCCGATTGGTAAAAATTGGATATTTTCAATGAGCTATAGTCGTCCGGCTGGTGATATGCCACTGTAATTCCACTAAAACAAAACATACATCAAAATTAAGCAAAATTTTATCTAAACTTATTTTCACTTTCTGCATCCAAAGACCAAAATTCGGTACTGGGGATTTACAGCGACACACTTGTGCAAAAATGCTTTGTCCTTGACCAGGGTTTTGGCGATCAAACCGCGAAAAACATTTGAGCTGTCCGAGTACAAGTAAATTGCGCCAGCATCAGACAAAACTCCGGCTAGATACAAATAGCCATCGTCTATTCCCAATTCAAAGTCCACGACATAAATATTGTCTTTAAGCTTGAATACTGCTAAATTTAGGGAGGTTTTTTTTTCCAAATCAAATGTGCTTACGTTCTCCATCTGGCTCGATTTTAAAGTACAATCTGTGCAGATGTAGAAAAAAGTGGTCGTGTCTGGCTTGATCATCCCAAGGAACTTTGATCAATTTTCCATTCAAAAGAGATACATAAATTTCATTGTTAAAGCCAAATATGCTTTTAAAAAATTCTTTAGCAAATCCAGGAAAAATTTAGTTAGAATTACTGTTTGTGGGCATGTTGAATGTGGATCGAAAATTCATGAGATATTTTACAGCTTAGAAGTGGATTTTGATACTGGACTTGATTTGAAAAAAGAGAATCATTCCTTGTTAAATTAAAAAAATTCTAATTTAATAAATTTTTTTGTTAAAAAAATTCAATAAAATTTCAAACTACCATGCATTTTGAGCAGATGATGAATCAGTGATGACAAATTCATTCTCGTAAATTATTTTATAATAGATAACATAGCCTTTAGTGGTCTAAAAAAATCAGTTTTGAAGTTAAATTTTTTGCAATCTGTTTACCATAATGGCTATTTTTGTGACATCCTCATTCCATTCAACTGAATGATTTTCGCCATGAATTGAGATCGAATTGTCTGCCCGTTGATGAAATGCAATCAACAAATTTGACTTGACAAAGAAAAGAAATTAAATTATTCATTATTTTTTAATTAAAAAAATAAAAGTAAGCGTTTAGTTGTTAAAAAAAAAATTCTTTGTTTCAAAGATATTTCTTTTAAGATCCTTTAAAATTAAGTTTACTGGGTGACAATTTTTATAGGAAATAAAAACTTTTATTTTTTTTCTCTAGCATTTTTTTTTAGTAAAAGGAGTTATTTTTTTAAACTGCAATTCTTTACTTAGAAAATAATGTAATATTGAAAAAACAAACTTTGATGGGTATTTTCAATTAATTGGTCCTAACAAAATAATTGAAATGAGCAAACAATGTTGACAACAATATGGGCTTATCATCCTTTCCAACTCTTGATTTATGTATTGAAAAAAAAGCTTCGAAAGGTCGCAGAAAGAAAACATTCAGTCAGCACTCGAAAAGAATTCAATGGGTTCAAATGGGTGAGTAAATCAACAACTTTTTTCCATGTATTAACAATTTGATTTAATATGACAGACTTCATATTGATTTTTTAGAGGTAACTTAATATTTCTTTTTTTTTATTTCCATATGTTTGATTAAACTAATTTTATTAATATTATTCATATTTTTAATTCTCTTTAAAAATTTCAATGTATTCAAAATATCATACTCTTACACATTTCATTTTATTCATACTGTTCATAGTTTTCATACCCTGAATAAATTTTAATTAATCATATAGTATATTAATCATATAACATTAGTAAAAAAACATTTCAAATTTTTCATTAATTAATTCAACTCTAAAATTTAGGGTCCGGGTTATTAATGTTTTTAATTGTGGAAAAGTCTTGTTCAGTAGTCTTCCCTGAGTACAGAAAAGAAAGTAGTAATCTAAACATAAAAATTTATGGAAATAGAATAGAAAACCAAAAAAGAAATTAAGTTTCTAGGTATCAAATTTGATTCTTAACTAATTTAAAGAACGTTGCAATAAAATCTTGCCAAAGATTGTTTTTTTAAACAAAATATAGCTTAAGTTTCTAGTCTCTAAAAAGTCGGAAAAAAAATTTTGAAAATCTTTAAAATATTTGTTTACAATGAGCTTAAAAATAACATTATGACGTTTATCAGCAAAAGAAAAATTTCAAAAAAGTGACTAGATAACTTTTTAGAAAGCTCGATTGCTTGCATTTTGATACCAAAAGCATATATCTTTAATCTGGCCTTGTATTAGATCATTAAAAGAAAGAAACTCGAAAAACCTAATATTTTAAATATCTAATGATCTAGACTATCATACTACTAATGATTACGGTGGCTTTGACACATACTTAGTATGAAAAAAAAAATGAATAAGAGCCTTGCAATGGACACCGCAAGCCAGGCGAAAAATAGGAATTAGGACCAGCAGTGACTTGGAGGACAACAATCATGAAAGAGCTCACTGAAATGGCAATGACATGGGGTGAAGCAAGTGTAAAGGTAAAAGATCGACTTGAGTGTCTTGAAGTCAAAAGTAATGACCCTTTGTTTCACAAAAAGCGTATAAGAAAGGCTTCATTTTTGGAAAAAAACGTATTTATTGATATAAAATTTTTTTTTGAATGGGCATAAAGGAAAGAAGGCACAAAGCCGTTCGGGATAGTCCTATGGGTACATTTCTCAAATTTATTTCATTAAATTGAAAAAAAATATTGGATCAATTGATTGTTTATATATTTTTGTACATTTTCTTCACATTATGACATTTTTTTTATTATTTTTGCTACTAAAAGACTATTTTTGCCTTAACTTTTCATCAATTTAAAATAAAAATGTTTTGATTAATTTCATGAAAACAAAATGAGGAAGTTATTGTTTAGCTTACATTACAGTACCATATCATAATGTCATTGGTTGTAATGGCGCATATGAACATGTTGTCTTTACTAGCTTTGATGTATTTTACATGGCTGATGTCTGCTATTGGCACATTAATAACCTTAGGACTTTCAATCACATAGTACATTCTTTAGAATGAATTTAAAGAAAAATAATTTATTGTTTTTTCGTTGTACAAACATAATGAGCTATTAAACTCATTTTAAAATCCTAGACAAAATGATAATTAAATTAAATAAAAATTTATTCATCGAAAAATTTTATTATTTTAATAAACGTTGTAAATTTTCAATGAATGAGAATGATGTCTATTCAGTTATTGATGTAGTCTTTTGCCAATTTCCCACCTATTTTAATATTTAAATAAAAAAAAAATTAAAAAATTTTTTCCTAAATTTTAATTTAAAAGCTTACCGTTTCGACGCTTTTGATTTTTTTATCTATTGAAGTCGAAATAGCACTTGCGCGATCAGTCAAATTTTTTGTCTTCTCAATTATTTGCTGATACGGACTGATAGCCTGAGCGCCAAAGACCACATGACCAAGTTTGGAGTCAATTTTGGCGTCCAAACGAGCATTTCTAATCAAATCAACAATCCATTTTTCGGCCTCATCATTTGTCATATTCAACTTTTCTGCAATCATTCTCAAATATTTTTAATTATGAGAAAAAAATTTTTTCTTTTATTAATCTATTTACTTTATGGTGATGCATTGATGTATGCGACAAAATGTTTCGAATGAGAACAAACGAGCATTTTCAATGAACTCGTCATGAAAGCCGGCCAAAAAGAAATCATTAGCCAACACTTGGTCACATTTGCCCAACATATTTTGAACACCGTCAAAGTCAAAATTGACATACAAGCACTCAACAAGTTCTGTAATCGGATCTCTGTAATTGTAGGACTCCTGCAATAGAAAAAAAATTTAGATTTCTTTTCTTTCAATTTTAAAACCCAAATTAACTTGTTGAATTATTTTGACCAAATCTTTCATTATATTTTTTCGCCTTTTGCTAATTATGGCAGCAGCAGTGATGTATCTAAGGATATGAGGACAAGTTGTTTGCACCACATTCAAATAGCTTTCTCCATGAGTGAAGAACAAGTCGATTAGTTGCTCTCTTCCCTTTGGATGATGAAAGTAGACATAAAGACCCCAGTGAATGAGCCAGCAGCGTTGTTGCAGAGTTTGTAATGCATTGCTTTCTTTTTCATTTTTGTCAATCCACTCTCTAAGCTGTGCTAGGTCAATGGCCGATTGTTCCCAATTTTGGTTGAGAATGTCCGATGCCAGCTTGCCCCATAGCACATCGCTTATATGCTGGTCGTTACCGGGCACCAAAATCCTGTACGCCTCCAAAATAGACGCTGTTTTTTCATAATCACCACAATCGTACTGAAATTTGGCAAATCTGTACAAAATTGGAATTGTTTCGTCCGGTTTGTACTTGAAAAATTTTCTAAAATATTTCAAAAATTCTTTTAAGATCTTACTTCTGGATAGTTGTTGCGCAAATGGTCCAAAATGATGGCATGATCTCTTAAAATTTTTTTATTAAAATAGCAAAATAAAAAAAAATTATATTTTTTTCTATTAAATTAGGTACCTATCAGTTTCAAGCAGTTTTTTGACATCTTCTCTTTCGAAAAGATCAATAAAAGGCGACACCAGATCTCTTAATTCTACTAATTCATTGACAATGCTTCTACGCTTTTCAATCAAGTCTAATTGAAGATAAAAAATACTTTAATTGATTGAATTCAGTTAAGTTTACTCTCTGGTACGTCCTTTCCGTGATAAAGATATTTGTAGCAATCAACTGCAAAGTCAACCATGTTGGTTTTGTTCAACAAGTCTAGTTTGGTTGAGAGCACACTTTTTTCGTCATAAATTTTTCTTGAAGATAGAAATTCCAATAGAGGAAAGATCATGTGACGATCTAGGTGTTTGGCGATTCTTAGTGTCAAATCGTAATCGGACATTTTTATCTAAATGAGATTAATTGAGCAAAATAAAATAGAGAATAACCCAAGTGCACATGTTTAAAAAAAAATTAAAATTAAATAACTATATGTTCAGTCTAACAAAAAAAAAATATATTTATTTTTCTTAATTTATTATCATTTTTTTTAATTTGAAAAAAAAAATTAAGAAAATAATTTGCCCATTAGCTTCAGCTATTTGTAATAGGTCGATTAGATTTATGATGCAAACAAATTTTGATATTTAAATTAAAACGTATTGAAATTATTTAAATTATTGTGCATATTTCATCTTCACAAATGTTAAGTTATTTTAGAAATTTTATTTTCTTTTTGCTTAACTTAAAAATAGTAAAAATAAACATGCAGGTTGAAAAAATGGAACAAAAATGATTAAAACAAAATTTTGTCTAACGGGTGATGCATAAGTAAATGGACAAAAATTAAAA
>PJRA01000077.1:667403-678122 GCA_016987375.1 Brachionus koreanus
AAATAAAGAAAGAAAAGATACAAAAGTCTTTTTTTAATATTGAAAGTAAACTCGGTAAAGAAATGGTAAGCTTGAGAAATAAATTTTAAAATGAGCTTTATTTAAAAAAGACTTAATTGAAAGATAATGAGTGAAGAGCCGCTGTTTGTTCTAGAAGAGGGAACCGAAGTGAGCGCTAAATTTAAAGGCGCTTTCTGTGAGGCAAAAATAAAAAAAGTCGATAAAATAATAAAGTGCAAAGTGACTGTTAAATCGAGCAACGAGTCGCTTACAGTCAACGAAAGTCAGCTGATTAACTCGTCAGGACATGCATTGAGTGCCGGTGAGCTTAAGACCGGCAACATCGTCTACTTAAGCAAGTCGGAGCAGTCGCCTAGCAAGCTCCAGCAAGTTGTTTTGAACCGAATAATAGACCAGAGCGTGTACACAGTTGTTTTCAATGATGGCGACGAAAAATGTCTTAAGCGATCGTTTATTCGATTTAAAGGCGAAAAGCATTTTTTGGATAGCGAGACTCTGAACAATGCTCCACTAAATAATCCGGAGCATTTCTTGTATCCGATCAAATCGCAGTCAAAACAGTCGCCGAACTCTTCGTTCAATGAGGCAAAAAACGAGAGCGACAATGAGAGCGGATCGAATTTTTCGTTTAAAAAAGAGCGTCAAGATTTCGCAGACGAAGACGAATCGTCCAATGCATCTAGTTCGGACGGCTACTCGCCAGAGGACAAGGATTTGTTTGTCGCTCAGCTTTACAAATTTATGGATGATCGAGGCACTCCCATGAACAAGCTACCGACCATAAACAAAACAGACATCGATTTGCATAAGTTGTTTGTTGTTGTTAAGAAATTTGGTGGTTTCAATAAAGTTAACAAACAACGAAATTGGACCGATGTTTACAAACGTCTTGCTATGCTCAATCCATCCTCAGCTAACATATCAAATTTAAAATCTTCATATAAAAGGTATATTGACTTTGTTAGGATTTTGTTAGGCTCAAAATTGTCAAAGTCATGAAAATATTTTCAAACTAATCAGTCCAGAATTAGTTTGATCAGTTTAAATAAAAATTAAGAAAAAAATTAAGACTTGAGAAAAATTTTTTTTTTTATTTTGAAAGGGGTTTTAAAAATTACTTTAAAATAATAGAGCCTTAAAGTTCTAGTTCATTCATTTAAATTCAAAATAAAGCTCAGTTTTTTTGTATCTCCTCCGCGGTTTTCTCCTGTACCAATTTTGTACCCTTCATACTTTGAAAATATTTTCACCTTCCATTAGACATATTTGAAGAGTAACCGATTTGACTTATAGACCTTTATTCAAATAACATTTTTCTTTTTGAATAAAATAGACAATAAGTTAGACATATCATTTTGATCTATCATTCAAATCTAATAATATGACTTAAAGTTTAAGAATTACTAAGAAGCTAAAATCATAAATATCCAGTCTTTTAAAAATGCAAACTTTTTCGATCGTGAAACAAACACTATAGCTTTATTTAAACTTTATTTTCGCAACTTTTAAAATTAAAATATAAGTTTTTAAAAAGTAATATTTTGCCAATATTAAAATAGTGATAAAAGTCTTGTTGTTGTGATAAGCTATACTTGATGAGAAAAATAAATTATTCAATTGAGTCGACCAGATCACTATTCCTCTTAAATATGTGATCAATTATCATGTGTATCAATATGTATTTATTTGGTCACTCTTTGTAATTGTTTAAAAATGAGAACTTTTTTCCGATCAAAGAAATTAATTATGATATTTCCTATAAAACCATTTGATCATCGTTTTACTTTGACTTAGTTGTTTCAGTAAGTAGATCCTATGTTTTAAGTACATCTGTTCACCTGTTTAAATCTAATAATTTCTTTTTGTCAAATGCTTTCTTAAGAAAAAAATGTTTTTCTTATATCAAAATCATTATCAACTTCTTGTCCCCAATTTAATAACTATTTTTTAAGCTTTTATTATTAGCCTTTAACATTAATGTTTCTATTCGGATCTATTAAGATCTGATGGTTCGTGTTTATAACACAAGTAATAAAAATAATATATTTAAATAATAACTTTACTGATAAGTGGCCGCTTCTAGTCTAAACAAAATAATTTTTTTTTTTTTTTATGAGAAATAATTTTGGAGTAACTCCAGGGCAGTTTCGAGCGGCATAGCCCTCTTTTCAGCCCTTATGTTTGGAAATAGATAAAAATAAATAAATAAAATAAAATAAGTAAAATTTGAAAAATTTTTAGTTTGTTTTATAATCCAGATTGTGTCTTCTTATTGTATTGAGCCTAGTGGGGTTTGAAATTTGATTGTTTCGGTTGGGTATTGCTTTGACGTGTATTCATTTATTTCTTGTGCTATCAGAACATGATCAAACAAAATAATAAAGAAAATAACAAAACGAAAAGTGTTAAATTATAAGTCCTTCATTGTTTTATATAATAATAACAAAAATTATAAAGAGAGCTCTTGTCTAATAATTTACATAGTGTTAACACTAGAACGCCCGAGAGGTTTTTAGACCCATTTTTGAAAAATTGAAATTTGAATTTTATCACATATAAGTAAAATTTTAAAAAATGTCTTTTATTAGCTAAAAATGTCGATTTTAATTTTTTAGAAAATGAATAAATTCTCAATGAAAATGTTTAATTCATCTTAATAACTTTTTTTTGAAATTTTTATGAGAAATCAGCCGGGCTTTCTAGTGTTAAATACTAGTAACTTGCTAAACGCATTAGATCATGGTATTTCACTGTGAAACTATAGACATTTAAGTTGACTAGATTCGGTGTTTTAGTTATTGAGAGAACTACAACACTTTAAAAATAATAATAAAAAAATTTATATAAAACAAAATAAATTTTATTTAAAATTGATATTTTAAAAATAAAAATTTTAAGATACTTACAGCCGTATGAGGAACTGCACCGGAAGCTTGGTGGCTCGTTGTTGGTGACTGGCCTAGGCTCAAAGCGATCAAACGAGTCCAAACGTTTGTTTAATGCGCGATATTTGACACCGACACAGAAAAAAACACCAGCTAGATCGAATAAAAAAACTGTAGAAGCTGAGCCGTGCACCAACTCGGAACTGGCCGATGAAAGCCAATCGGTCATTCAAGACAATGACTCGATAAACGAAGACTTTTCTCATCTAAGTGAAGAATTAACTTTGTCCGGCATGGTTAAAAATTTGAACGAAAACTTTCGAAAAGCTAAAAAAGAGAAAGAAATGCAAAAATCAAAACGCAATTCGAACTCAAAGCCTAAAATACGTCGCACTAGTGTGGACAAATCTAGCAAAAAATCTCACCAATCTGATGAAGATGAGAATAATGACTGTCATGAGGAGAATAACGAACCTAAACGAAGAAAAAAAGTTAAAAAAAATGATGATTTGAGCGAAGAATCTGGCTCAACAATAAGCACTAGAATGTCAAAGAGAAAAAGCTCAACGGCAAAAATAGATGAAAACGAGTGTGAAAAAAGCATTGAAAACGAACAATGTGAAATCAAAATGTTTAACTTGAACGAAATTGATGTTAACAAAGTAGTAGAGGTTAGATACGGGTCGGGCAAAAACACCTATCATGCTAAAATAGTTAAAATAGACAGTGAAACCGAGACTATGCTGGTGCACTATCTTGGCTGGAATAACCGCTATGATGAATGGATACATTTAAATCAAATAATTAAGATATTTAGTGATGACTATGGAGCTTTTAAGAGACGCAAATTAGTCAAGCAAGAATCGAATGAATCTTATTCTAAAATAAAAGCTGAGCCTAAAAATTTGAAAATAGCAAAGCGCTCTTCCCTATCTTCCATATCCTCTTCAAGTAGTGCTGATACAAAAAAAGAATCTGAGCAAAAAAACAAAGCACCTAAACCAAGGCTATCCGAGTCTAGTTCATCACTGGTATCGTCAGAGTGTAACAATGGAGGGGATAAAAATTCCGATTGTACAGACAAAAAAATGGTCGATAGTGAAAAAAAGACAGATGCTTTGTTGTCAATCAAAGAAGAGATAATTGACTTTGAACCAGTCGAACAAGAACAAGCGGATGTTATTTGTTTCATTGAAACAATAACTAATGAGATTGTGGACAAGTGTCTTGATAGTATTGAATACACACCGAGGAGTGTGTGCACAAAGGAAGAATTGATGCCTGTGTTCACTAGTGAAATGGTTGTTTTAGAGGATAGCGAGTTTAGTAAGGAGAAAGTAAGTGTGGAGTGCATAGAAAAAAAGAGTGCGTTAAATGAAACTAATTTGAATAACGTTTGTTCGGTTAGCACTCTGCCCGAACCAAAATTGCACAAAGAAAAAGAGAATTCAAAGCTTGTTGACACGCCCAAATTTCCATATCATTTGATCGGGTGCAGCCTAGTCGGCAAACAAAAAATAAAGTTTATTGAAGAACAAATGAGATTGTGTCGAGAAGAGTATGCTAAATTGAAAAATGAATTGGCTGTTATTGAAAGAAAGAGAAAAAGGCTTAAGAGAAATATGCTCGAAAAGTCAGCATCCAATCTAAATGCTGATGAGAGCACTAGTAGACATGAATCGAAAAAGTAAATTTAAAAATTAATTTGTACAATGTAAATATTTCTGTTTCGAAAAAAATAATAAGCGAAGTTAATATTTTGTATGAAAGTGAAATGTGTTCTCTTATTTATCTTTTGATTAATTGAATAAAAATTTATTTATAAGTATTATTTTTTTTTCCGATGTCAATTTTTGTTTTTGTTCTTTTTTTTTTTAAATAGAAAGTCTGAATTAATTGATATTTTAATTTAGGAAAATATAACCAAAAGTAAAACTTAAATTTTTTTTATAAATAAATTTTTAAAGTTATTGTCATTTATTATTTTTTACAAACTAAAACATTTTTTTTTTAAATATTTAATTTAAAGAATCTAAGTGCTAGTGAGATAAAACCAGCACAATACCTCTGCAAACGCGTGGAGCTAGCTACTTTATCAATAAAGACCACATTTTGAGTATGCTGTGTAACCTGGATTCCCTATACTAAAAGGGACTCTAATAATTTGGAACAAGTTCAAATACAAGCTAGGAAATCTACTTACGTACGTTCATTATTTTGAACGGGGAAACCTTCAAAATAAAAATCGCTTCTTGATAATAGTTAAAAAATTCAATGGCTCAAAATTAGCACGAAGAAAGCAGAAACTTTGATGGCGAAGCAGATGTCAAAATACAATCATAAAGTGTGATACTTAGTAGCTAGTTGATACTAACCATTAAGCATTGATGCACAAATATAGCATGATTGGTCTGTTATATGGGAAAAGCAGAACAAGAAAGAAAATATTGATAAAATTGTTAAAATCGATTATAATTCAAAGATTTAATTTTTTTTTATGTTTTTCTAAATTCAATTAATTATAATATTTTGTTTTTTTTTTAAATTTAAAGAAAAATTTAAAAAATATTCAAAGCTTTTAATTTGAAAAATTTGTTTGATATTTTTTTAAGCTTAATTCATAAATTTTTAATATTCCTGTAGGTTTTATTTTAAAAAAAAAACGGCAACAAAATATAAATTATTTCACTGTTTATTTAGTCGATGATTTTCTTTTAATTACTCTTTAAGTCACCATATTCAGAGTATTAATTATTAAATAAAAATCTTTAACCAACTCTTGGAAATTAAATGCATTTAAAGGAAAAAATAGATCTTTTTAGAAATTTATGACGCTTAAACATTTTTATTTTTTTTTTAGAAATGAGCCTACATAGAGTTTCAAAGGAAATAGGATTTAATCCAGAAAAAATGCAGTTCATTATATAAAAGTAAAAGTAACGGTTAAAACTAAAAATAAACAGAAACAGAAATAAAACCTAAGATGTATAACTATGAAATTAAATGTGTTAATAAAATAAAATCGAAAATTTTGGAAAATTCTTAATGACAAAAACAATAACAAAGACCAAATTTCTACAAGAGTAAAATCCGCTTAAATCAATCAATCTTGAAAAATTCTTAATGACATATTTGAATGAAATTTGAATCTTTTGTAGTAATAGTAGTAATGCTGTTGGGATTAAATTAAATTTAATCTTTAGCAGCGGTTTTAGTTAAAACCCTGCTTTTACAGCCTTCGTCCTTTTTTTTACTTGGCAATATTCCATGAATAATTTCTAAATTTTTGAAATTTTTTAATTAAACTCTTTTGTAAAATACACATTATGCATAATTTCCTGTACACATAAATATTGTTCAAATGAAAAAGAGTAATTCATCTATTCTATTTTTGAAAGAATTGGTATCTTTTATTCTACGAGTTTTCACGCCCAGAGCATTCCAATTTCTAGCTGTTCTATTAGTAAAAAAAATTGAATCTGATTCCACAGTTTCGAACAAGCTGTCTCTCAATTGAGAATTGACCTCTTCTTGTTCCACCAGCCGAACTGTTTAATTTGTTTGAAGCAAGAAACTGATTTCCGTGAATCAGTTCAACCTTATCATATCCATGATTAATCTTGTATAGCTGAATTAAATTACCTCGCCTATGCTTTCCTCAAGGGTTGTCCAACCAAGAACATCTCTTCTTTCGACATATGGTTTAGACTTAAGCTCTGGAGCAAGTTTTGAGAATTATCTCTGTACTCTCTCAAGAATTTCAATGTCCGATCGTCGATAAGGACTCCAAGCAGCAACGGCAAACTCGAGATGAGGTCGAACTAATGATTTGTATAGTAAATTAACGAGTCGAATGTTAAAATGTGTTCTTAATTCTATAAGCTGATATCAATGCTCTAGATGCTGTCCTTTTACAATGCTCGCTGGATTTAAGATCATTACTAATGATGATTCTAAGGTCTCGTTCTTTTGTTGTCTATGTTGTTTATGTTTTTCTAAATTCAATTCATTAAATTTGCTGGAAAATTTTGCTGGATATTTTTTAAGCTTAATTCATAAATTTTTAATATTCCTGTAGGTTTTATTTAAAAAAAACGGCAACAAAATATAAATTATTTCACTGTTTATTTAGTCGATGATTTTCTTTTAATTACTCTTTAAGTCACCATATTCAGAGTATTAATTATTAAATAAAAATCTTTAACCAACTCTTGGAAATTAAATGCATTTAAAGGAAAAAATAGATCTTTTTAGAAATTTATGACGCTTAAACATTTTTATTTTTCTTTAGAAATGAGCCAACATAGAGTTTCTACGCCATGCAAAAAAGTATTACCATTGTCTAATTCAAATGGAGATAAATTCTTTTCAAAGACAAATAGCAATAACACTCAAAAAAACATTCAGGTTCTAGATATGATAAAAAAACGTGTTAAAGAATGGTGTGAAAATACAACAAGTCATGGATTTTCTAACATGGTGAGAACTGATAATTGGGCCATTAGGATTGTTTGGTTGACTCTGATTTTGTTGTTTATGGCATATTGTATTTTTAGTAATATTGAAAAAAAAAAATTTTTAGCTAATTTTTGATGCATTGTGAATTTTGGGACAAAGATTCTAATTAATTGTTTAAGAGCATTTTTATTCATCAATCAACTGTCTTCAAAAACTTCTAAAAAATAACATTTGCCCAGCATACTATGCAGTTTTTGAAAAACTGTTTTAATTAAAATTTTTCAAAATTCACAATGACCATTTCTGAATAATACTAACTTTTTTAATTAAAGCTGTGGTGTCTATCATCCTGACTTTTTTCAAATACGAAGTTGTAGTCAACTTCAAAATAGTTTCGGATTCACCATCACCATTTCCTGCAATTACTATATGCAATTTGAATCCATTCGATTTTGGAACAGACGAATTCACCTCGATTTATTTAGAAAATGTCATTAATAACAATTCAATTAGTTCAAGAGTTTCATTGTCTGAAAACGATACTGCTATTCTGAAAATTGATGCATTGAAACGGATCATGACAGCACATGTTACTTCTGATAAAAGTCTCTCTACTGATCAAATTAAAAAAATTGGATTTACAATTGATACAATGCTAATTAGTTGCTTTTACAACAATGAACAATGCCTTCCTAAAGATTTTCGCTGGTTCAGAGACAATGACCTCGGAAATTGCTATACCTTTAATGATTTGTTTGATGCTAATGATCAGAATAAAGATGGCTTGAGAAACAGCAAACCAGGCTCTGATAATGGTTTAAAAATGGAAATTTTTGTAGGCGTTAATGGCAGACAGGATTTATTTACTATAAACATGGGAATTAAAGTTGCAGTTCATGACAGAGGTGTGAGACCCTTGCTTAAATATGATGGGATCGAAGTTTCAACTGGTGCTAGAACTTTTTTGGCAATTTCTAGAACAAACTACTCGCAAGAGCCACCACCATATAGTAGCTGTAGAAAGAATCCAAATGAAATACTTGCTGACGATTCTGAATACTTCAAATTAACTCTTTCAATATCGAGATATTATCAGAAACTTTGCTATGAAATATGCTTGCAATATGAGCAAATAGTTCCCAATTGTGACTGTGCCGATCCAAGTATTCCAATAGAAGATAAAAAATTAGCGATTTGTAAAAGTAAAGAAGAATTAAAATGTGTCAAAGACCAAAGAGATTACTTCGACACGGATAAAAGTGTTGATCAAGTTTGTGGTCCATTTTGTCCAAACCCTTGTGACAAAATGATTTATTCAACAAGCATTAGTCAGTCAATTTATCCGAGTGAATATTATGGAAATATACTGAGGTTTCAAGATAATCTAGTTGATAGATTTAATCCACAATTTGAACATATTCATGCAGACAACCTGGACAACCTGATGACCACGATTTCATCTATTACAAGTCACCAACAATCTACAACTAAATCAAAAAATTCATCCAAAGCCAAACAGAGCGATAGTGTGACTGTAAGTGATTCAATGAACACAAAAAATACTAATAGAAGAATTCCTGAGACTTCAGATATTGCCTCTTCAGTATTGATGCTCTCATTATTTTACGAAAATTTGTATTCTACCCACATTAAGGAATCACCAGCTATGAATTTTTCTACAATGTTGGGATTAATAGGCGGACAATTTGGCTTGTTTATGGGCGCAAGCTTTTTGAGTTTGATTGAAATTTTTGAAATGCTTTTTAATTTGATTAGAGTTTTTCTAAAATATAGAAAAGAAAAAAAAATTATTGAATCAAATTAAATTCGATTTATTAAAAAAAAAAAAAAATAAAATAAATTTTGTATTAATTGTTGTCAAAATTGTGCTTTTACTGATATAATTTTGCATGGTTCTTGTTAGTGTATGCTAACAAACTTTTGAATTGCTCGTTGAACTTTTTTAGTTTGTATTTCCAAAGCGAATCATTAAGATTGCAAATGGGCTATAAAAATTTAAAGTACCAATTCTTCTTCTTACAATATTCATCACACCAGCTCTTCTTAATTTATTTTATTTGATTGAATATTTTGATGCTAATAAATAATATTTTCAATTTTGATTTCAATAATTTTTATTTAAATTCAAGAAAAAAATAAATATTATGTTTCCGTAATTAATTAAAAAATTTAAATTTTTTCAATTACTGTACCAAAAAAATCTAAGATAAATAACAAAAATTTAAATTTTGAATATTTACTGAATTCTTAGTAAATTACTGCAATTGTTGTTGTAAATATCTAAACAAAGAAGTAAATTGGCCAGTCCAAATCTTCATAAATTCAACAGAATTTCTTCAAAATTAGATAAAGATTTTTATTAAGGTTTTATACAGGGTTTTGAACTAAATATCTCTAAATAATCTTCAAAAAAATTTAAAAGAGTAATTAAATGAAAACCCCTTTTTATCTCTAATCAATTATTTTAGGAATTAGTATTTGATTATATCCTAGAGTTTAGGACATTGTGAATTTAAAAAAAAATTATTCTAAATAGGAATAACTTAAATAAGATAAAATAAAAATATATGGTAAATATAAGTTATAAAAATGGAAAAATTGACCCTAGATGGGAATAAGATTAAGAGAGTCGGTACAATGCGGGTTCGAAATATCAGATGAGCCCAACAATATTAAACATTGGAACAAGAGAAAGAGCCTAGCCATAAATGCAGTGTCAAAATTGAAGACTCTGGGTATAGTAACAAATCAAATGCATCCAAATAATGAAGGCCCATCTTTATAAGACCTAGCCCAGTTTTAACTTAACAAATGACTTCATTTGCGAAATACTGGAACTTACCAGAGAATTGGAAGAGGAAAGCATGTCACTACAGGAAAAATGCAAACTTGTTAAGCTGAATAACACTATTGAATACCGTTCAAATCAAAAAAACGATGTCAAAGTCCAAAAGCTCAGAGATATATATAAGACAGGGAGAAAAGATAACATATCGGGCTTAATATTCCAGATTTGTAGATTTGATGTAGCTTAGTTTTCATATCCGACAGTTTCTTATCAATTAAAAGTCAAACATTTTTTAGGAATGATTTTTTTTGGCGTGTGCTAATTCATTAACTAAAATTACTGTTTTTTCACCAAATTTACTTGATGATTATAAAATTACCTTTTTTTTTTATAAAATTTCTTAATTAATACAAAAATAAAGATTTATAATAAAAATCAAGTTTACAACTAGTTTTTCTAAATTTTAACTAAATTAATAAAAAATAATATAAAAATAATTTATTGCCTAACATTCCAAGGCATTGCTTTTTTCTTTCTTCCTGGTCT
>PJRA01000077.1:691743-755638 GCA_016987375.1 Brachionus koreanus
AAATAAATTTTTTACATCAGAAAAAAGAACAGAACTTAATATCATTTTTATTTTTTGAGATATTCGCTTTTAATTTTTGTCCATTTACTTATGCATCACCCGTTAATACAAAAGACAGCAAGTTAACAAGAGATTTTACTGGTGCTGAAAAATTAAAAATATTTAAGTTAATTGATATAAATAGTGATTTTAATTCTATTTATAAAAGTGAGTCAGTCCATAAATTATGGAAAAGTTTTTAAGAAATTTATAATGACTTGAGAGATAATTCACTCTCTGCTGAAATGACTTAAGAAAAAACAAAAAATTGGTTTAATTTATTTAAATCTATTTATCTTGAAAAGCATATTACACCATATATTCATTCATTTTGCTCACATTTGCATCAATTTCAACGTTAGTATGGATATATAAATATTTTTAATCTGCAAGGTAATTTATTTACAAAAAAAATACATGTGTTCGACTTCATATATAATGACATAAAAATAAATTTTTTTTTTTTGATTATGTTATTTTGACTGTCTATTTTAATATACAGTCATGATGTGAAAAGTTAATTTCAGGCACTATACAATTTAAATGCTCAGGTTACATTTGAATCGACTTTTTAGATAAAATGGAATGAGATTGAGAAGCAATTAAATTGCTCCGAAAGAAAAAAATAAGCTCAAAGAAATTAATTTTGAGTGAATTTTCATTTTTGATTTTAAAAAAATTAATCAAATAAACAAATCAAAAATCATACCGCCTTTTTTTTTCCTAATGATTGATATCGATAGCATACCTATTGAAAAATTCAAATAAAACATTTTAAATTTTTCAAATAAAACATTTTTTTATTTCAAATAGAAAGCATGAATGTGGTAAATTTCAATATTGATCTCTTGATCACAAAGAAATTTATCAATTTTGAGTAAAAAAATCCAAACGTTTGATTTTGCGATTGGTTCTATTAAATTTTCGCTATTCTTTAAATTAAATCTTAAATTTCATTTTTGTCATTTTTGGATAATTTGCTTTTTTAATATTCTTTTTTTTTGTGAAAATTTTATGAGACTGGATACCTAATTTTTATTAGAAATGAAAAATTTAATTATCATTATTATTTAATTTAAAAATTGTCCTCTACTCTCTTGTGCTTTTTTTCTTAAACTTTCAACATGATCATAAACAACAAGGATGGCTTTTTTTAACATATTACCAAACGAGTTTTGCCACGACTCTACATGATTGAGGCTTCGAGGTATATTGTTTAATATTCTTGAATGAATACTCCAAAGTTCAATATCGAATAATGGCTAAGCTCTTGTTGTTATTATCTTGATGCCTCTTCCTCTTTACCCAAATAATTGTCTTCAAAATAATCATACAATAAAGAAATATTTTTTTGGACTGGATCAGTTACGTCTAAATTTGATTTCATTTTTGAAAATAATTCACAAACATCTTCAGGTGGTACGTAACTGTTAGTTAGAACTGAATCTAAGGTGGTTTTGTACTTAAATTGTATCTATTGTAGGAGCTTTGAATCAGAAAATGCTTGATCTTGTGAGCTATTAATTCATGGTTTTGCTTTGTGGTTATAAATTCCTAAAACTTGGCTAAATTTTTTTTATCTTTTATTATGAAAAAAGTTATCAACTATAAAACTATTTATCTAATGACAAAAATTTAACCCAATTTTTTATTAAATTCTACTCTATTAATGACTTTTATTACTCTTTAAAAATTTCACTAAAAAAATCATTACAAATAAGCTATTTATTTTTTAGAAATTAAACAAGAAGATTTTTATTTTTTTTTCAAGAGTCTAAAAAATTGAACTTTTAGAAAAAAAAAATTTCCTTTAAAGAATAATTCAAATTTTTTATAAATATCTAATATAAAAATTAATTATTTTCGAAGCCATTAAAAAAAATATTTTTTCAAGTTTTTCAATTATTTATCTAATTAAAAAAAAATAATAATTAAATAAAATACAAAAAATTATAAATTATTTTTAATTTAAATAAAATTAATAAAAATATTCACAGACTCGTTTTGTTTTTCTACTTGGTTACAATTGAATCTATTCAAAGTAAATGCCAAATAAAGACACAGCCGCATAAATAGTTGCATTCTTGTAAGAAACACTGGCCACATTGTCAAAATTGCTGTCCCAAAGACATCGACTTCCGTATCTCACATCCTGTCCCTTGGCATCAGTGATTACAACATGAGATATTAGCTTGTACCTTGGCGAAGCCGAGTTTAGCTGAAATCGGGCTTCTTTCATAATTTCTTGTGAGACCAACTTGGTCAATTGTCCACACTTGCTCGGATCATAGGTCCTGTTTTTTAACAGCTCTTCTAAAACCTCGTACAATTTAGATTCTAATTTTTCCGGCTTGAATTTTTCATGTTCTTCGGGTTCCATTCTGTATGTGTTCTGAAGTTTGATTCTTGGATAGCCAGTATCTTGACTGGACCTTCTGGAGCCCTGAGACAAAGCGTGAGACATCCTCCTCGGGTATATAGACTTCCTTGCTGTTTGCCAAATCGACTGTCGCCGCTCAATACCTGTTTTGCTGGTTTGGGCGTCGTCCACAAACGATATTGACGGTCTGCGCAATCCTCCTCCCTGTTTATCAGACATTCTATTGAAAAGGAAATTTTTATTTTTTTTTTTTTTTACAAAAAAAATCAAGTTATTCAAGAAAATAAAATAAAAATATGTGTTTGTTGATTTCAGCTCGGAATATTGATAATTAAAACCCAATGAGTTCTTCGAGCTTGCTTAAAATACACTATGGTTAAGTAATTTAATAATTCTCGTAGGTTAGCAACAAGAAATGAATTTAATTTGAGCGTTAAGGAGTATTTTTGTTTTTTTTTCTTTTCTTCATATTTGTAAAGAAACAAAGTCTTAATGTGTTGTTTTTGTTTGACGTTCGGCACTAATTTTCTTAATAGAAACTAAATTTAAACAAAAAGAAAGAGAATATAATTGTTTGGTTTTAAAGCTAGTTGTTTTGTTTTTAGGCAATTGAGACAAACCTTGACAAAAATATAAAGAAAAAAAATAATCGAAAAAAGTATATAAAACAATTTCCAAAAATTGTAAAATTTTAATTTTTTTTTTTTTGATCAAAAATTTTATTAACTCTTTTTAGATTATTTAACTTAACGAGCTTTTATTTTTTTTTTGTTGTTATCAAATTTTCAACAAAATAAAATAACTATGAAAGCCTTTTCGGTGTTTTAATTAATGCCAAATTAAATTAAGTCTTTTTTTATCAACATAAAAACTTTAACTCCAAATTTATGATATACTAATGAATTTTTATTTATTTTTTTCAGTGTAATAAATTTTAATCAATAAAACTGAAAAAAAAGATTTTGTTTCCAGAATTGAATTTTATTGCTATAAAATTTAATTTTTTAATTATTGATTTTTTGGTGTGTTAAAATTAATTAATTTTGTTAGAATAATAAAAATTTTTTTAGTTTAAAATTTATTAAGTTGCTTTAAAAAACTTACGAAATATATTGATTAGTTGTTATTTATAAAAGTTTAAAAATTTAAAACTAATAAAGTTTTTTTTCCTTTTTTTTTTTAAATAACATGAAACCGTGTTTTAAAAAATAGAAAATTGACAAGTGCTTAATTTAAAAATTAACAAGGTAGAAATCTTATTTGAAAAGAATTTCTAGGATAATAAGCAAAAAAATGGCTTTATAGTTAATTTTGATTTTTTTTGAATTTTTTAATCTGCGCATTTGAAATTAAAGTAATTTGCATTTTAAATCAAAAATAAATAAACTCTAGTTATTTTTAAAAATTTCTGATTGTAATAAGTCAATCAATAAGCTTTGATAATATAATGATAAAGTTTAAACGTAACATTTAATTTCAAAATTAGCTAATGATTCTAATGTTGGATAATTTTTTGTCAAAATTTTTAAGGGAATAATCTAAATGGACTTATTCTATTACTGAAACGGGCTCATAATTATTTTGAACTCAATAATTAATTAATTATGTGGGATATAATTACTACTTTGAACTCATTTATTAATTATTTTTGGCCTGTAAAATTAATAAATAAGAGTTACGAAATTTCTTAAACGATAACAATTTTTATTTTAATATTTATTTATTTTAAATGAGATAAAAAAATAAAATTTCAATAATAATTTTAATAATTGAATAATTTTAATCATTTTTTTGTATATAACAAACTGGATTTTTTACTTAATTGTAAAATGGATATTTAACTGTCCATTATTCTTATTTCAATTTGTCCATGGGGCTTAAACTTTAATTAAATAAATAAATAAAATTAAGCAAGGAAAGAATTATTTGAGTAAAATAAAAATAATTATATTTTGAATAAAGTAAAATAATAAAGAAATTTATAAACAAAGTAAAAAGAAATTTTTGAGTAAAATTGATCATCTTGATCATCTGCTTCAGATTCATTAGATTAGTAAAGAACATTGGTTTTGCGACACTAAAGGTCACACGGGACTTCGGGACACGCTCCCTTTGAGCCCGATCCAGAATTTTTTTTTCTTATATAGCATTTTGAATCAATAATCTGGTCCACTTTAATTAATTTGTGTATATTATATCATTAATTAATAAGTTCATTTAAGTAATAATTGAGACTGAAAATGAGTTGAGGACATGAATAGTAATCATTATTATTGAATAAGTAAATAGTTATTCATTTTAGGTAAATTATGAGACCAAACTAGTAATTATTGTTAATGTGCAATGAGTCCATTTCAGTAACTGGATGAGCCCGAATAATTACGACCCAATTTTTAATGTTATTTTATTGTGGACTTTTATTCAAGTCTAACGGTTAATTTGATTGAGGACGATTTTTAATTTAAAAAGATTTTTTTTAAAAATATTTATTTTGTTAAATAAATAAATAAATAGTTGTGAAAAAGCAATTAATTAAAAAAATGAAAAAAAATAAAAAACTAAAGCATGTTTCACTTGAAAACTTTCATGAACTTGAAAATGTAATGGGAATGGAGGAACCAGATCCTTGTGTTTGATATTTGTCTAGCGACATCTTTGTCTTTATCACTGGATTAGTTAACTAACTAAAGCCTGAGCGTTTAAGTTAGAGTTAAGCATAAATAGCTGCTCCTAAACGTCTAACGAGGAGATCGGATAGACGGGCCCAAGGGTACTAATGTAAACATTACAATAGCCTTCTCTTGTTTCATCAGAACATAAATTCGTTTTTATTTATTCCTTTTTAAATTGGTCAAATAAAAAATAAATTTGACTTATAGTTCTAATTTAAACAAAATATAAATAATATTGCCATATATGAGTTTAGCTAGAAATATGTAAGGGCAGTATTGAAACAATCTGTTTAATTATATGTAAAACTAGTGGAATAATATAAAGAAGGTTAGAATACCAAGTTCCATTGTGTAATTGCTACCTTACTATTTTTTATATTTTTATACAAATCTTAGTTATTTAAAAAAAAAAGAAGAAAAGCCTTTGTTTTTAGGAAGTAGGAAGCAAAAAAACATACGAGTTTAATATTTATAGAAAAATTAAATTCAGATAGTTTCAAATAAATAATGCTTGAAATGTAGGGTCTTTATTATTTTCAACATAGAATTTTTTAAAGGATGCCGGCTTTCTCTTAAAATCTTTTTTTAAAATACAATTCTACCCTTAATTTTAGAAAGAAACCAAAGAAAAATGATTAAAAAAACTTCCTTAATTGAACCAGTGGCCAAATCAAGAAGTGGAGATAAAATCTTTAAATATTTTTATTCAAGATTAACAAATTCCTTTGTGACCAAAAGATCAATAATGAAATTTTCAATAACATAAATTTTATTTATACAGATTTGTGCAAAAGTCAAAAAAATAAACTCCTGCAAAAGTCATTTCAAATTTTTTTTTCTTAAATATTGTAACTTATTAACTTGAAAAAAAGGTTAAATGGTTAAAAAAGGTTTAAATTAAAGGGTTAAATAAAAAATTAACAAAATTAACATTAATTGATGAAATCATTACGATCTTATTAATTAAAAAATTACTAATTTTTTCAATTTTAATCATTTTATATATAAACAAGTTATCCTTATAATTTTTTGAAAAAATTTTAGACATAAAAATTTTTTTTCACTCGGACTCTTTTGCCGACGAGTTCGAGTTAACCTTGCTTCACTGTAAAATTAATTAATTTTTAAAAAATATATAAATCAAATATTATCTAATTAATTAAACTTATTGCCTATAATTGACAGAATTCTCTCTCAAAAATAAATTTCTTTACTAATTGCATTGCTTATTGAAAATAATTCAATATTTTTTTATTTATTAGTTTAATCTGAAGGAGAAGAAAAAAGAAAACAAATAAATAAAAAATATTAATCACTTCTTAATCTCTTTTAAATATTGTCAGATAAGTGGTGCTGTTTATGATGAACGTTCAGTCCAAATTAGAAAAGAAGAAGACGACTGTTTTAAATTTAATAAAGATCTATAAGAAAATTTTTTTTTATTTTTTTTATTTTTATTGTCAAATGATAAATAAACTAATTTTCATTTTGTTTAATTAACATTGATTTTAAAAGATTTAAACAAAAGTCGCCAATTTGAGGCATCAAAAAAGCTGGCGTATTTTCGATTTTTTTCAACGAAGTTTCAAAATATTCATTTTTTTGATCACCTAGTAAATTATCCGACAAGCCTGTGTTGATCATATCTGAATTTTTTTGTGCAAGAATACGCGCCAAATTTGATTCTACTTGATTTTTTGTCATTTTTTTCCGATTATCCCAGGATAATTCGTCCAAATGAGAATTTTTCGACCAGTTGTTTTTCCTAAGCTTTTTGACTACACCAAAATTGTCGGCATAAAATATGTTCATACATTCTAAATCGGACAAATTTTTTTCCGTATTTGGAATCATAACAAAATTTAGAAATCCATTCGTATTTAGCACAAACTCGTGGATATTTTTTATCTCAAAAATATTTTTATTTTTCTCAATGAGTGAAACTTAGAAAATTTTTATTATTTATAATTGAATAAAAAAAAAAGACAAAAAAAATGAATTACTTTTTATTTTTGCTTTAGAATTGTCTAAATTGTCTAATTTTCTGGAAATTATGGCCACTTGAGAATCACCGATCAGATTAACATAGAGCACATCATCAACTGGTTCGCTTAGAACACAACTAGAATTCAGTGTTAACTCATTTTTGTCCAGTAAGGATTCAGTAGATGAAGACTCTTCCAAATTCCAAATGTTCAAATTTTGTTCATGAACCACGATTAGATTGGAGTGAGACAATTTTTGCATCCACTTGACATTTTCACCCAGTTGGCAATGTATGAGATCATCGACAAAAGAGAAAGAGTTGTCCGATTCGAATCTCCACAAAGTGACAATGTAATTGAAAGAGACTGCTAAATAGTCCGAGTTGTTCAGGGTTAAAAATTCGACAATATTTGGATTGGTGTCTCTGTATCCATTAGATGTGCTGTAGACCCAGTTGGACTTGGCCGATTGAGAGCTTTTGTTCAATGTCCACGACTTAAAACAACCATCTTGACCACATGACAAAAGAATGTTTCCATTTGGCTTAAATTTGATCTTGTTTACTCGATCATACGAGTGAGGGTGGCGTACCAATGTATTCAAGTTGAATCTAACAAGAAAAATTTTTTTTATTTATTTTATTCATCAAATTTTAATTAATTCGCTATTAGAAGCTTTATCCAACTGGTTTCTTAACACTAGAAAACCCGATGAGTTTTTTTAGATCCCTTTTAAAAAAATAAAAACTTAAATATTTTCAATATAAATAAATTTTTTGAAATAGAAGCAAAAAACAAAACAATTTTTTTTATTTCTTAAAAAATTTTAATTAATTTTCAGAAAGAATATTTTATTTGTCTAATTTGAAATTTTTGTTTAATATTCTAGTGTTAACTTTTTCACAATATTCTTGTGAAATAAAATTTAAAAAAAATTATGTTTCCAACTAAATTTTTGATATTTTTTATTTGAAACAAAAAAAATATCACAAAGTGTATTTAAGTTATTGGTGTAAATTTCTTGAAATTGAGAAGAAACAAAAAAGAAAATAAGCAATAAATGTTTGGAATAGTTTACCTTAATAAACTAACCTATTCAAATGGTTCAAGAAGTAGTCTAATTTAGTCCACATAATCAAAACGGATTAAAGAAAAAAAAAATTCTAAATTTTTAAAAATACATATATTACATATTATATTTTTAATTTTTAAACCGCACTCTTCTAAAAATGCAGGTTTTATGAAGCCTTGCTTCGTAACAACTTAAAAATTAATGTTGGGAGTTAATCTCAAAAATTATTATATTACTACTAATACTACTTTTTAAAGTATACTTTAATAAATTTTTATTTAAAAAAAAAAAAAACTTTTTCGAAATTTAAGTTAACAAATTAGCAAATAATTTCTTACAGAAAACCAAAGAAAACCCTGTATATTAAAATACTTGCCAAAAAATTAAATTAAATTGACTTAATATATTGACTACTTAATTTTGATACTTAATTCTTCAGATAACCACAAATTAGAAAAATTCTTTCAAAATTTTCAAAAATAAATAAAATTAAATTGATTTTTGTGTCAAAATTTTCTAATAGATTTTAATTTTTTGAAAGAAAATTGGGATTAAAATTATGTATTTTTTTAAAATTAAACTAGGCTTGAATTTAAATGATCAGTAATTAATAGCGTAAATCAGTATTTAATTGACATGATCGGTATTATAATTAATTTAAAATCAACAATAGTATAGCAAGCTTTTTCGTCTAAATGAGACTGCTATCAATTTTACTTCAGCTGATGAAATTGACAGCCTCCTTAAGAAAATAAGAGGAAAAGGTGCTCCTGGAAACGACAAAATCACGAATAAGCTACTCAAGAATCTTCCAAAATGTTTTCTACCAATTCTTTCAGAACTTTTCAATTCAACAATGATCTTCTCGCATATACCAGTCAGTTGGAAATCAGCGTTAGTAACAATGATTCCTAAGCCAATGAAAGATACCACCGATCTTACCAACTACAGGCCAATTAGTCTCTTGAATACACTCTCTAAATTGGTAGAAAAGGTGATTCAAATAAGAATAAACACATGGCTACACAAGCGCAGAATACTATCGAATTTCCAGTTTGGTTTTAGACAGCTAAGACAAACTAATGATCAAATAATTAGAGCTGTTCAGTCTGGTCTTACTGCTTTTAATCTTTTAATCTAAATGCTCTTAAAATCAAAAGATGGGCGCAGTTTTTATAGACATAGAGAAAGCATTTGATAAAGTTTGGCACAAAGGTCTTTTATACAAATTAGATCAGCTTAAGATTCCAAACTACCTTGGAAAATGGATAGCGAACTACCTTGCAGGAAGAAGCTTTGAGGTAAAAATAGAAAATTTCACATCTTCAAAAAAAATAATTGAATCAGGTGTCCCACAGGGCAGTGTCCTTGGACCAACTTTGTTTAACATTTTCTTTAACAACATTATAGACTGTTTAGATGTCAATAAGGCTGCTTTTGCCGATGATTTAACTGTTTGGTCGATATCAAAGAGTATTGACTACATTAACACTTCTCTGCAGAAAAAACTTGAGAAAATTCACAGCTGGATTACCAAATGACGACTAAAAGTGAGCACAAAAAAAACCGCATATATTCTTTTTAATCGTGAAAACAGATTCTATATTAAAGAGCTTAAACTCATCTATGATGGAGTTGCAATCAACAGTGAAAAAAACCCGAGATTTCTAGGTATTACTCTGGATCCAGGTCTAAGACTAAATGAGTTTGCAAAAAATATAAAAGAGCGAACTACTCGATGTCTAAACATGATCAAATCAATCAGTGGAAAAAATTGGGGAGCATATAGTAGAATAAAAATGATCACATACAAGGGACTAATCAGACCATTCGAAAAGAAATAAAGACTTACAATCTAGCGCAAAGTATTGATGAGGGTGTTCTATGCAAATCAAAAGCTCGTCCTACAATTTTTGGTATTATCAAAAACAGCAATGATATGTCAAGTAGAAGATATTTCAAACTCGACCCGGACAATAGTCTCTTCTTAGATCTGGAAAAATATAACAATGAAAAATTCGAAACAAATACAAACGAAGTTGTAAGCAAGCAATGATGGGCTAAAATGGATCATTATCTCGAAGTCCATGTGACAAATGTCACTAAACTTTATTAAGTCAAGTCAAGCCAAGTATAATTAATTGTATCGGTAATATACTAGTACTGATCAGGATTTCAATGAAAATGATTATTAAAGATAGAAAAAAAGACGACAGTTTGAAGTTAATATGTCAAAAATGAATTCTATAAAGCATTGAAACATTAACAGCAACAATTAACAAATGTCACTAAACTTTATTAAGTTGAGTCAAGTCAAGTCAAGCAACGATCAATACTATTCAATTTTCTAAATCAAAATTTTCAATTGATGATGAAGTTGAAATGCAAGATGAAGCAGAATTTCAAACTTAACCAAGAACAAACTGAAGCCGAAAGTGGATAATGGAGGAAAACTACCCAAACAAAGAAGCAGCATTGGCAAAAATAAACGAAGAAAGAACGTCGAGCTACCATTAGAGAAATAATACTCGAAACAATAAAGATGGTAAAATGATTTATTATAGATGTAATAAAGCTAAATTTAGAGTTGGACATTCTTAAGTTATTTACTGATTATTTTTAAATAATTTGCTTTTCATTGTATATTAAATATTTATTATTATTATACTAATCAATCGATTATTATATATGGTCATTAAGCTAGTAATAATTAATGCTAGTAGAATTAATAGAAAAAAAATAATTACTTGTTATTTGTAGAGTCATGAAACCAAAATTTAAGTCTGGTTTCGGGTGTAGTGACCGAGTCATCTCGCCTTTCAACAGTGGCAAGCCATGCCGAATCACTGCTAAATGCTAAGCATTCTATTTCTGTGTGAACATTTGGTCGATTCAAATTTTCTGGTGAAATATAATTTTCATTGACAATATCCAACTTGAATTATGAAAAAAAAAAAGCATAAACGCATACATTTAAATGAGAATAGTCTAATTTACATTGAACAATAGTTTGTCCGAATTAGTCGAATAGAATTGGAGATGACCAGGCTTTCCATTTGTGACCAAACAGTTTAATCTGTTGAAATAAGTCAATCCAGTCGGATACAGAGAAAAATTTGCATTTTTCAGCATTTCTTTGTTCATGGTTTGAAAGTGAGGACACAAAAATGTGCTTATGGTTTGTACAACTTTCATGTTAGCTCCCATTAAGTGAATTGCTTCACAATTAAAATAAATATTTTCCTTTATTAATTAAATAATTAAAATAATTTAATTTACTATTATCTAAATGTTTGGTTATGTAAACAGAATTGTCTATGGATGCAAGTATGTCTGTAATTGGCGATCCCAATCTAGGCTTGAAGTCTTTTTGTCCACTTTTAAACAGCCATTTAACCAGAACGCATTCGTGACCTCCGGACAACAAAATTGAACCTTCGGTGCTGAAATAGACGCACAAAACTGGCAGCGAGTGCCAATGAAGCACGCACTCACTCGGCTCCGGAGTATAATCGGCACAATTTCTCAACTCGCCTTTCAAGTAATTGTACCAAAGAATTATTTTTCCACTTGTTGTTCCTGTAGCTATGCAATCTTCGTTTGGATGCAGAGCCAAACATGTTAGCTCAATTTTTGATTTGTATCTTATTGCAACAAGAAAAAAAATTTATCTATTAAAAAAAAATTCCCAACAAAAAAATTCATATAAAGCATTACTTGAGAGTGTAAACTGAATTCTTAAAATGACTAATGACTATTTTTTTGCGTCCTTCTATGTAAGCAATATAATTTTCCTGAATAAAAAAAAATGAAAGATAAGGAAAAAAAAAATTCTAATTTAAAAAATTTACATTTTTATCTACAGATATTTGTAATTTGTCCAAATTGAGTGATAAATTAGAGACAATCAATTGATGCTCAATAGTTTTACTGCTTTTCAGGACAGAGGTGTCTAACAACAGTCTGTAAAACGATGGGCCAGATTGGTTGGAATTTTTCAAGTGACCAAGAGCGTAAATTGAGCTATTGACGTTGAGGATTTTGATTATGTTCAATTGACCACAATCAAAGGTTTGCATCAGCAGACCGTCCTCATAGTCCCATAGACAAATGGTCGAATTTTCATGAAAAGAAAGTAGTTGATATTTGTTGAACGGATTTAGACAAATTGAAACAATTGAGGCTTCTTTTGTGCACAATTCGCTGCAAAGTGAATCAGTATGGCTAAGTTTGAACACTATTTCACCACTATTCAAATTAAACACATTGATGACCGAGTCATCCGTAGTGAAAAAATATCTGATAAATGAGATTAATTTATTTTATTGGCAAAACATTGACAAAACTTGTTTTACTTGTAATCCTGGGATATGAGCAGCATTTGGCAAAAAATTAAAATAAATTTTGTTTAAATTTTTTTTATTTTTAGGAAAAATTATAATTTAAACACATGCTCAGACTATTTTAATGAAAAAACAATTATTTGTATATGTACATGCTTTTTTTAATTAAAAAAAATATGTCTAAACTAACTTAACAAACTTTGTTTTAAAATTTTTGAATTTAAATTAATAAAAAAATTGAGTGTTAAAATAGAGTCTAAAAAATTAGATTTATGGTTAGTTATTTGATTAATAATTGCAAAACTACTCAAGCAAGCTCTGCATTTTGAAAAAATAATTCCAATGTTACTATCTAATTCCTCTGATCTCACAAAAAAAAACAACTAGACAAATGAAAATATCTTAATCAAATTTAATAAATCCAATATACGGTAATTTCTGAAATTTTGACACTATTTTTTAATTAATATTTTAAAATGAAAAAGATGCAAAATTAACTGATAGAGTGTTTTTAAATCTTTAATAAAAGACACCAAAAAAATTTCAAAAAGACAGGGTGAGGATTAAAAACAAATAAAAAAAGTGAAACCATATATTTTTTATGTATTTTAATCTTTTTTTTTTGTTTTTAATCCTCATCCAAAAAGACAAAAAAATCGCTGTTTAGTCTTAGGTACGCATTTTATTCTGTCACTAGTGGTAAAAATTAAGATTTTTGACATTTTTTTTTGCATTTTAAAGCTATTTATAGTTTTTAAATTCTTTATTTATTAAAAAAAAATTTTTTTCGTAATGATTAAAAAAAAATTAAATTGATTAAAATTGTATAACTTTATTATATTTCAATAAAAAAATTGAAAAATGATTTTTATCTTTTCAATTAAAAATTTGAGATTTTCAGACTATTATTTAGCTTTTTAGTTAAAATTGATATAGAATTTTCATTTAAAGTGTTATCGACCAACTTCTTAGAGAGCAAAAAAAAAGTTGAAGAATGTTCTGGTCGGATACTTAACTTTGTTAAGCGTTAAGCCTAACAAAGTCATATTAAAAATTTTGGTTTGAATATTAAACTAAACTAATATAAATTATAAAATAATAAAAATTATTATAGTAAATATAGATTAAAAAAATCATCATCAAAAAACACGAAAATTTAGATATATGAAGAAAAAAAGACTCATCAAAATTTTTTTTCTTCCATTAAATTTTTTAATCACAATCAATTTAATTTATCAATCTTAAAAATAATCTGGAAAAATAGCTCAGGAAACAGTTGAATTTACTGTCATAGCTTTAAAGAAGCTTTATCCAAAAAAATCGCAGTATTATTATACTATTACTACTACTAAATTAAAAATTGAAAAAAAATATTTTAATACAAGTTGGCTATGTAAATTTTTAGTACAAAGAGAATAATAATTATAATAATAATAATGATAATTTTTCTAATTGTGTAAAAATGGATTTCCAAATAGTACAATTATATTGTAAAAATTTGTAAAAACGAATTCTAAAAGCTCTGCAAAGAATCTTCATTTTTTTGTAAAATGCGCATCATTAAAATTAATTTCGATAAAATTTGCAATAAATTGCTTAGTTTTTGCAGAGCTTTGAATCCATTTTAACAAAATAGTTAACTTTTACCACTATTTTTTTTTTGCACCAAAATAAAGTATCTTTTAATCATTATCTGGAATTTATTATTTATTATTCTAAGCACTCAAAAGCCTAAGTGATTTTTCGACCCATTTTATTTGATTTTTTTTCTTTTTTTCAATGAAAATAAAATTATGTTGTAATGAAAACTAAATAATTTAGTAATATATTATTTTTTATTTAAGATATGTTTGAAAAAAAAAATTATAAAAAATGATTAAATTTATTGATTAAAAAACAAAGTAGTAAGGAAGTAACAAAAGGGATTCAAAAGTCTCGGTCTTTGAGTTTTAGCAGCAATTAGTAAATACAATATTTGAATTCTACCATAATCTAATCAATTATTTTCATTTACATCAGCTAATTATTTGCATTTTAAATTTAGAAAATTTAGAAATAATATTTTTTATGAATAATTTAAATTTATATTTAAAAATTTCATTTAAACTTAAATAAATAATAGTGTGATAAGAGCACTTAATTAGATAGAAGCTAGTAGCTAATTGAAGAAAATTGGTGCATATTTTTGTAAACATGGTGCATTTTTCAGTAAGAAAAATTTCTAAAAGAACATAGAGTGAAATGGAAAATTCCGAAAGGTTAAGAAACAACAAAACCACTAAGTTAATGCATATTGCCAGTTTTTTTTTAAGCTCATTTCGTTTTACATTTTCCACTTTGCCAAAATTAATCTTCTTCATTAGTTTCAATTTGGTTTGTAGATAATTATGAAATTTGAATAGCAAAATTAGATCAATTGATACAATTAAAATACACAATAGAATATTGTTGAGAAAAAAATTTAGAGTAAAAATAAAATAGAAAAGTCTATCTTTAGAGTCCAATATAGGCATGCTTGTTGGTATAGGTATGAAGTTAGAAGAGTGAGACAATATGTTGTTAAATGATAGCTTGACTGGAAAGTCGGGATAGAAGGCAAAATCTTTGACAAAAAAATAGCTATTTGCTTCGGATGTTAGCAATTTTTCAACATGAATGAGAAGAATAAATAGAAAAAATATAATCTTTACCAAAAGGCGTAAATTTGATGACATGTTAGACCATTTTTTGATGATATTCAAAATAGCTGTACTTTCACCTAACATAATGTATCTATCCAGCGATGTTAGAACCATTAAAATATTTGATATTGACTTGAGAATGCTGTTGACAAAATCAACCATCACTATTTCAAAATATTGCCAAAAAAGGGACCTTTTGATTGATGAACAATAAGGTCCAGTAAAGAATATGCATACATTTGTCAAATGAAACATATAGATAAAACAATAGGCAAAATTTATTGTTGAATTAAAAAAAATTAATCTATAAGTTGTTCTATTTAGATGTTTATTTTTATCATTGTTGTGTCTAGAATATAATAAAGAACATAAGTTTAAAATGTTTGTTACCATTCCACTTAGACACAAAGCCGGAAAAATAAAAAGATTAATAAAATTTAATATTTCTGTATTTTGATAAAAATCCAATGTATCCAGGACAAAACTTCGAGCTAGTTTATTGTCACAATTAGCCATTAATATGTCAAAGTCACAAGTCATTTTTTGATTAGAGAGACACATTAGTGAATTAAGATTACAAATTTTTTCACTTATATTTCTGTCTTTATGTTGTAGTAGCCATTTGATGGTACAAGAAAGATGCAAGTTTTCAAACTGAACAATAATAGACCTATTTTTGGGATATTTTTTAAATAAACAAAAATCTTGATCGGGAAATGAATAAAAATCATTAAATCTAAACTCTAGTCTCAAATTTTTTTCATTTTTGTTCAAAAAGTCAAAGAGCCAGTTATGAGTGTTATGAGACAGCAAGGCTGCAAAGTTTGTTATTTGCAGACCAAGACAATTTATGTTAACAAATGCGAATAAGCTATCTTTTTCGATTTGTTTTAAAGTTCCGCTCAGAGTTAAAGTATTTATATCATTGAATAAATTTTTTTCAAATAAATTTTTTGTTAATTTAAACATGTAAAATTTGAACAAAACAAAATCAATTTTTAAATTAATTGTTTGATTTAATTTTAGAAAAGTTAAATAATTCCTATTGACCAAAGTGTTTGAGATGCCCAAGAACGTTAGAGACACAAGACTTAGATTTTGAAAAATCAATGGACATGTATTTGCATGGTATTTGACCGTAAAAGAAAAAGTTATAGATTTTAAATGTTGAAATGCTTGAAAATTAGACTTTTGATGACATGAATGGAGGGCTTTTTTGTTAAAAAAAAATTTCAATTCAGTGTAGTGAAATTCTACTGAAGTTTTGCTCATTTTTGATATTTTTCTCAAACAAGACAAATTTATGTCAATAGCTTTAATGCTGGCCAATTTGATGTAAAATTGCGTTCCCAACATTTTTGATTCAAAATTTAGTTTTAAATCATTGTCTAAAATGAGGCCTTGTTCGGCCACTAGGTTTATGTTTTCGAATGAAATTCGGCTACTTTTAATGCATTCTACTTCAATTTGATCAAATGAGCGTATATGGTAAAACTCTAGTGTAGTCTTGAAACGGCCTTTTGAATCAGTCCAAGTTGATAGTACAAATCCACTTTTTTTCATGTACGAAGAACATTTTGAGATATTGAGAATATTTTGATAATTATTCAAAAGGCCTGCTTTTATAAATGAGAATGAAACGATTAGAAAAATTAATTTTAACATTTTAATTTAAAAATTTTATTTTTGTTATGAATTCATGTTTTTTTAAAAACAAAAAATGTGGACATTTGATAATTTAATTTTTAGACACTCAGACATTAGGTATAGAATTAATCCAATTTTATTTAATGTATTTTTTAAATTATGGAAAAAATATTTACTTCTATTTTTGATTTTTTAGTTGTTTTTTATGAACAATTTAATCTAAGGAAATATTATTTTTTTCAAGACTAAGAGTGAAATTTAAGCGGATAAGTAAGAAAAAATCTCATTTTTCTATTATTAAATTTAAAAGTGAAATAAGAGTTTAGGTAATTTTAAGAGGACTAGACATTCAATTATTTTATTACTTAAGTACTATGATGCCAAGATATTTATAACAAGGAATTCAATTTTTTTAATTATAATTTCATGGTTAATCTACAGGTATATGCCCATGCATCAAAAGACTGATTAAAACTTAATTTGTTTATTTCATTATTAGAAAACTAATTATTTATTTTAAGAATATATTAAAATATAAAATTGAATAAAATTTTTGAGTTAATTGTTATTTGAAAAAATTAACAATAAGATATTTAATTTAAATAATTTAAATTTTGAAACAAAATCTTAAAAAAATTAAATTTGTGTTATTGAAAATTGAAAGCTTAAATATTGAATCTTGATCCCAAAGAAATTCATTATTTATTAATGATTAAAAAATGGATATTTATAAATATGCAAAATGTTCAGTTGAATGAGGAATATGGCATATGTTTGAAATTTTGTGGACTTATTCATCAACATATATTCAGCCTTTAAATTATGTCTCCTACTATTTAAATAGTTTATTCTGATTAAGAAAATACAAACTCATTTTTAAATCATACCAGCTTATTTCAATTCATATTCTCTTTAGAATGATAAACTTAAAATATTTTTGACTTTAAATAATCTAAACTTTATGGTTTTTTTCCAAGAAAAATGTCCTTGAAAAATGTAAAAAAGCAGCTAAGTAAAATTTTTGAGCAATTTTTCAATTTGCTATTTCTTCTCAAAAGTTAATATACGCAATTAAATTGAATCGCATGATCGTTCTAATATTTTTTATTAAGTTTTTGTCAAGCTTTAATGAACACCCATTAATGATGAATGATTTCTGTATACGCAAATGTTTAGAACAAGTAAGGAAAAAAAATTTATTAGTTTGATTAGAAAACAAATATTAAAGTTTAAGATTACCAATCTCAAAACAAAAGTCAAAGAAAAAAATTTCTTGTTTTACTTAATTTTTTATTTTTTCAAAATTTAAAATTTCAAGTTTTAAGTTTAATAAATAGACAAGTGCCCATATCATAGCCGATTGATTAAAGCTTCATTTATTCTAGTTAAATAGACCTATATCATAAAATTTATGCGTCTTATAAAAAGGTTGGATATTTCTGATTTTAGCATCTTTGTAATTCTAAAACTTAAGATCATATTATATGTTAAAATAAACATAATTGACATGATATGAATGTCAGTATAAAGATCACTACTTGTGATGAAAGGTGCATCTTTTTTCGAAATTATGATTATAGAAATCAATTAATTGGACCCATTTCAACCAGCTCAGCCAGTCGTGAAAAGAGGACACTTTGATAAAGAAATAATATTGAATTGTGTTTTTGATTGAATTTCCAAGGGTTAATTCACTTTGATCTCATTCCGCACGTTGGTGCTATAAATGAAAGATTTGAACGAATGTTTGCTTTACTTCAAGAAAAATGTCTTTCTTTGGACAATCGACAGCTAAGCTTGGTTCTTCAAAATAAGCTAGATCTCATACAGCTGGATGAACAATGATCAAGTCAATAAAAATCAAATTAATATCATTGTAAATTTAAGATTGAATGCTGCATACTTGTTTCACCAAATAAATATATTCTTAAAAAAATAATTTTTAATTTCAAATAAATAAAATTTAGTTTTTAGTAAAAATTAGATGAAAAAATTGAAGTTATCTTTATTTTTATTGCAAATTTAAAGCTTTTTTTAGATACTTTTTTAATTACAAGAAATTCATTTTCAAAAATGTTTCTACAAATACAAGTATTAATATAATTTAAATAGAAAAAAAAACGTATATATTTTTTATGAAATTATCTTTTAAATGCACTTGTCAAAACCGAAAGCTAAAATAAAAAATAATAATTTTTTCTAAATTTGTTTTTAATCTATATTAATTTATTAAAAACTACTTGAGAAATAAAAAACACTTTGAATTATCTAAAATAAAACTAACACCCAATTTAAAGCCATATATACATATAAAAATAAGTAGACTATTTTTAAAACTCTTATCAAAAATTTAAATCATAAAATTAGAATTTTCAACAAATAATGAAAGTTGACATACACACCCATATTCTTCCGTCCAGATTGCCCGATCTAAAATCGCGCTATGGCTGTGCCGGATGGATAAACATAAGACCAAATGAACAGGATCCAAATTGTGCCGACATGTACAAGGACGATAAGTTTTTTCGCCGTATTGAAAAAAATTGCTGGTGTTTGCCGGAGCGATGTTGCGACATGGGCAAAACAAACGTAAGTGCTCAAGTACTGTCAACAGTGCCGGTTATGTTCAACTACTGGGCAAAGCCCGAGCATACATTAGACCTGTGTCACTTACTAAACGATGACATGGCATTTCAAATAAGAGAAAATCAACAAAATCAAGCCCGCCTCTACGACCTGAACAATTCTCATCGTGAACAAAAATTTTTTGCTTTCGGCACACTGCCAATGCAAAAACCCGAATTGGCCATTGAAGAAATGAGCCGATGTGTTAACGACCTTGGATTTAAAGGCTTTCAGATTGGAAGTCACATTAATGAATGGAATTTGGACGAAAAAAAACTTTATCCCATTTGGAAAGTAAAAAAAAACAAAAATTTTTTTTTTTTTTTTAAATATTTTTTATTTTTGAGAGAGCGGAAGATCTTAATTGTGCAATATTTGTGCATCCATGGGACATGGAACATGTAAGTCGAACTAGTAAATACTGGTTGCCATGGCTAGTCGGCATGCCGGCTGAAACTTGTACAGCAATTTGTAGCATTTTGATGGGAAATGTGTTGGCACAGTTTCCACGTTTGAAAATTTGTTTTGCTCACGGTGGCGGATCTTTTCCTTTTACCATAGGCCGCATTCAGCACGGATACGACATGAGGCCCGATCTGTGCGCCACAGAATGCTCCATTGCTCCTAAAGAATTTCTTGGAAAATTCTACACAGACTCGCTGGTGCACAGTCAAGAATCGCTGAAGCTTTTGGTCAAAGTTATCGGTGAGGATAGAATTATGCTAGGCACTGATTATCCCTTTCCTCTAGGCGAACTTTCTCCCGGATCTCTCATCCAATCTTCCGACTTCAATCAATCAATTAAGGTTTTTTTTTTTTCATATTCTAATGGAGCATAATTGTGAATTAAGCGTGTAAGTTAAATGACCGACTTAATGAATCTCGATTTTAGGCCTAATTAGTCAAAAGTGTTCAAATAATTTTTTTGATTCTTGTTTTGTTTATTTCAAAGCAATGATTTATTATTTGAAAAAATAAAGAAAAAATATTGTAAAAATTTTTTTTCTAAAAATTAGGTTCTGCTTGAACAGGTTGTAGACATGCAAAATGCGCACTTAATATTAGACTTAATAAATGATGCTTTCTATTTAATTATCTAAATTTTTTAGTTATTTTTTGTAGAGACTAGTTAGTTATTAAACAATAGATAGATAATACCTAACCCTTAGGCATATCTGATATTAATATAATTAATCTAAAACTCATTTGTAAATAAATATCTTTTTATTTTTTGTTGTGGTTGTTTTGTGCTGCTTGGTTTTTAAACAAATAAGTATTTTATTTTTTTTTTCATTTTTATTTTTTATTCTTTATTACATCATTAGAGTAAATATGAACTATTTATTTCAATTCTATATTGCATAAGTATTAATAAATCATAATTGTGTTCCATTTAATTGATTTAAAACTAAACAAAAAACAAAAGATTATCTTTATTTTTATTTTAAGGATAAATTGTTGTATAAAAATGCAATGAATTTTTTAGGTGTACAAACACCGTAATTTAAACTTTTTTTTTTTAAATAAATAAATTTGTTTCTAAATAAAAAAGAATTATTTTTCTTAAAGTTCAACAAATTTACGGCTAGAAACAATAAAGTTAAATTATTGTCTGGCAACCATTGTCAAAAGGCCTCATTTAAAAACTAAAAAAAAATTAAATTAAATTGAACGTTTGATGAAGAACAAAGCGTTCAATGTTCAATGGATTGTTGTAATCCCATGACCGGAACACAATAACTAAGCTCTGATTATCAAATTTGTTCACTAATACCTAATACTTTTTTTTTTGTTTTAGTTATGTTCTATTTAATGAAAGATTTGATCAGCATCCGATCATAAACCAAATTATTTTTATGACTTTTTGCTAGTTAAAGTTTTAGTTGTTGTAGCAGATTGTCTACTCTACAAAAATTAACAACCCTCTTTATTTTTGCTTATACACCAAAAGCATTTAATAATTTTTATTGTGTTTGTTTTTTTTTAATGCGCAATACTGATCACATGAATAATTCAATTAACATTTTATCTAAAATTTAAATTTTTTACTCATAGCGCATTTTAACTAATTTTGAAGAAGCTTTATCTCATAGATAAAAAAATATTTTCAAAGGTCGGTAAAGAAAATTAAAATATCAGGTTAAGAGGATTATTGATTGATTTTTTTCACTTGAAAAATAAAATACAAAATAAAAATATCACCTATCTGTTCTTATTAAATAAAAAATCTAATTAAAGTAGTTTGTTCGAACTACTGTTGATTTAATGTTATTGTCATGTTCACTAATCAGACATAGCCATTTTTTTTACAGCAAATATTTATTCTTTCTGATACAGCATTTGCAAATAAAAAAAGACTGATTATTTCTAAATTTTATTATTATTTTATGTTTCAAGTAAGCATGGTAAATTGGTTTGCACATAATTTTATTTCATACTAAAAATTGATGATAGAAAATTAGAGTATGTCAAATTTCAAGGACATTTTCATGTAAAAATGTGAAAAAAAATTCTAATTATATCTATTATGAAAAATTGACAATGGAAATTTTTATTTCTAATAAAAAGAAAAATAAATTAGAATGCTTATCTATGTATTCACTATTTTGGCGATAAAAGTTTAATTAACGTTTAGAATTAAAATGAAAAGCCTCAAGTTTAGATGAATAAGCTCGCGTTTGATTACATAATTGAAAATTGAATATAAAGCCAAGTTATTAGCGGCTAGAAAAAAAAAATAAGAAAAATAAAGTATTGGTAATCTTGAGGTATTAAAGCAACGCTTCAAATTCAATTCATTGTCAAGATTGTTTGTTAAAACCATAAAATACAACAAGAAAAGATTGTTTTAATATGATATGCTAAAAAATTGGCAAAGAGAGCGCAATAGAGAAAATTAACTATGCGCTTTTAGTTTGTTAGATTTTCATTTGAAGAATATAGTTTTCAAATTTATACCAATTTGAAGCATAATTTCATAAAATATTATTAATATCAAGCAATTAGTTTAAAAACTGTTTGCTTTGTGAATGCTTTACTGGGTCTTTGTTTCGCCAAGGGATTCCAACTATTTAGAGGCCCTAGAGCCGCCCTAGCTAAGTTTTTGCAAATTGTTTTTCACCTGTTCATCCATAGTGAAGCTTTTCTAAAGTTTAATGCAAATTATGACAAATAATGTAATTCGTATACCGAATAGAAATACGAAAAATAATTTAAGGTGAATTAGTTAGAGCCAAAATTCTCAAATGACAGTCTTTGTTTCTATAAAACACTAAATATTTGCGCAAGTATTTTTTATTTTTTAGATTTTTCTGCAACTTTATCTAAAACAAATTTGATAAGGACTAGAAAAGTTGCAGTTATCTCTCTTTTTTTTCGTTTAAATGTCATTTATACGCAGGCGCCTAGACCTGTTTTTTTAAACAAACGTCAATAAAAGACTGCCAAAAGGCCGAATAGTACACTCTTTTTTTTTCTGAATTAATTTTTTTTTTGTTTTTTAAAAAAGCTCGTCTCTAATTAGAATTTCACGGGATTAAACTAGACCCCCCTCTATTGTTCGACTAATGCTCCAGTTTTTTCCATTTATAAACAACGTGTAAATAGTTGTTTTTCTATTGTATTTAAGGTGAGATTTTTGAATAGAACAAGTGTCTGACGCGACTGATCACTTTCAAATGTCAGCTTGCTAAAGGTGGATTTAATTTTTGTTGCTGTTGTTCACTTTAGATTTAATGAGCGCTCCCGATGACTGGAAGTAAACTCGATAGTGGGCATGCACCGGTTCTCGAGAAGCCGCGCCCGTTTCTCGACATCCTAAGAAAAAAGCTCAGTTTCAAGCGTAGCAGGAAACTTTGCCAAACATCTAAAGCCATTTCGACAGACTCGTTCACCAGGCAAACTTTTATAGAATGTGAATCAAACTCTTTTAACAACGAGGCAAATTGCAAAATTTGTCTTAATAGCTATGGCTCAACTCAAAGTCTTAGTACAAAACGATTCGAGTTAAACTCGTGCAAGTGTAAATTTTGTACAAATGTAAATATAATTTTTTTTTTGTTTATTTTAAAAAATCTCTTGACTTTAAGTTTTAATTTAATTGAAAAAAAAAAATAATTTCATTTTTATATAAAAAATAACTTAGTTTGTTTGAGTAAAATTTAGTTTATTTAAATTTATTTTTTTTACTAATTGGTTCAAGTGTTATTGAAGATTAAAATTAATTATTTTTTTATTTAAAAAAAATATTGAAATTTAACTTTTGTAATTTAGATTTATTTTGAGGGTTTTATTGTTCAAAAAATTCTAATTTAAATCTATAATGGTTTTGTATTAGTTTAGATTATTAAGCATGACATCATTTCTGGTCAACATAATATTAATAAGTTTATTTGCGTATCAACAGTTTTAATTAATTAAATGGACAAAAGAAACCTGGAATTTAGACTATTTCTAAAATAATTTAGGCGGAGCTTTGATCTGTTCGAAAGAATACTTAATCCTGAATGTAGAAATTGATTAAAACTCATTTTAAAAAATTTGAATTAGAGTAAAAAATATATGAATTTGGTGCAATTTTTAGTCAAAAGACAAATAAAGAGTTGAATTTTTTGGTTAATTCTGTTGTAACTAAAAATGTATGTTACACTTCTTGTACCATGCACAAATCATATTTCATAGACAATTTTTTATAATAAATATTCAAATTTTTTGTTAAGATATTATGAAGCAGTTGCTAATCAAAAAATTTGTATCCAAAGTTTCATTATTACAAGCTTTGTATTTGGGGTTTGAAAAGAGTCTGTGAGTGAATTAAGAACAATAAGATTAAGATTAGCTAAAGCTCAGCTGCTTTATTCAAATAAAGCCAATATAACTTTTTAGAATTTATTCGAATGAAGCCTTTCAGAATTGAATAGGAAATATGAACTAAATTTTAAATTTATATTTGTGCTATTGATAATAGGGAATTATGAGATGAGGTTTTTTATAAACTTAAATAGAAAAAAAAAGAATATTCTTTGAAGCCATATTAATAATATATAACTAAATTATATTTTAATTTGAGCATGATATATCAGACATTATAGTACAGAATTTTTTTTTTAAAAAATAGAGATAATAAATATTTTTTTGGAATGCTATTTTTTCATCCCCATCTGTTTGCATCATTAACATATGAATGACACAAAAAAATTTTGATATGCTGATCCATTTGACAAGGAAAAATTTACTTTCGAAATTTTTGTTAAATTTTTATTAAAAACTTTTGAATAAAAAAATTCAATTTTCCTCTTTATCAATGGAAATAAGAATTTCTCTATTGTAAAATTTTTAATTATCTAGTTTGTTTGAAATTCTTGGCAAATATTAGAAAATACACATATCTTTTAAAATTAAAATTAAAAAAAATAATTACCAAATAATTAATAAAAATAATTAATTAAACATTTATTGACAAATTTATTTGAAAAAAAAATATTTATGAAAAGATTTTATGACCATTTTAATATCTTTCTTGATTACAAAAGCTATGTACAAGTGGTAACACAACAAATTTAAAGCTCTTTGAGAATTTTAAATTAATTGATAATAAAATTATAATTTTGTCTTATAATAATAAATATAATAAAATCTTTAGGAAAAAAACATGCTTTTATTTTAAAATTTAATTTTAATTTTTTTGAAAGTGTCTGCATGAATACGTTAAACATAGCATTCAAAACTGCAACATTTTACCAATACATTGTCCGGACGCTAATTGTAAATACAGTGGCTATTTGACCGACGAAGAAATTCAACAAATAATAAACACTCGCCTTCAAACTGACATAAACAACAACTCATATTCAAGTCTTGAAGATGCAGACAGATCAAGTGAAAAAGAACTTTTTTTACAAAAAGACAAAAATTCGGACCTGTACGAAAAATATCTCAACTTATGTCAAGAATTGAAAATTTTGCGAGATCCATCCAAAATTTACTGTCCCAAAGCTTCTTGTCAAAACATCTGCACAATAAGTGATGAGAAAAAATCCAAATTAGTCTGTGATAAATGCTCTCATGAATTTTGTATCAAATGCTCCAAAAGTGTAAACGGTCTGGCCAAAGATATTTGTTCATGTACTTCATTTGAATCAAATTTAATATTTGATAACATAAAAAGATGTCCCAATTGCTCAATATTGATCGAACGAGCCGACGGTTGTGCTCAGATCATGTGCAAAATATGTAAACACACATTTTGTTTTTATTGTTTAACTTCTTTAGAGGTAAACAACTCATTTAAAAGAAGAAAAAAAAATAATTAAAACTATTAAATTTTAATTTTCAGAATGACTATTTATTAAACCATTACACAAGAGACGGTCCATGCAAGGGAAAGCTAGGACACTCTAAAATATCATTGTTTTTTCATCGCGTAAGCGTAGTAGCTGTATTTTCAGGAACAATTGCTCTTTTGATTGTGCTCTCACCTTTCCTGCTATTCGCATTGCCGTGCATTGTTCTTAACCGAAATTTTAGGAAAAATTGTGTCGAAAAACTTTCGACAAAAATCGGCCATACAAATTAATCAAATTTTTATTTTATTTTATTTTTTTTATGTACATTTTAGCCAATTTCCGGTATATTTTTTATTATTAGCCCATTTAGTTTAATTTTTATCAATAAAAATATTTAACTTTTTTATTTATTTATTTTTAATTTTTACTAAATTGATATTGCAGTTAACTGTGCATCTTGAAAAGAATTAAAAATAAAATAAAAAAAAAAATCTCATTTTTCAAATTGACATATAAATTATGCAATTTTAAGTAATAAGAAAAAAATTAATTTAGATGGAAGAAGGGTCTCAAATGGTACAAAACTTGAAAGAAATTGAGTCAAGTATGATAGTCAACACGAATGATAAGTTAATCAGTCAATTGGTGAATGAAGTGACCCAAGTGCCGAGCACAAATGATAGACTAATCAGTCAAATGGTAAATGACATCAGCGATACACCGGCGAGTACTAATGTACAAAGTGATAAGATAATTAGTCAGATGATAAATGATATTGCCGATACGCCTATTAGAGATATATCTAACCAAGATGAGAGTGAAAATGAAAACAAAAAGACCAAGAAAGCAAATGACATGGAGCAAAATTTTACAACCAGACCATGTCAGTTGGCTTTAAGTCGAATTAAAACCATAATGAAACTTGATCCTGAGCTAAATCTAGCAAGCAAAGATAGTGTTTTTTTGATTGGAAAAGCCACAGTTATATTAAATTTTGTTTAAAAATTTTTAAAATTATTTTTCTTTATTTCTAAAGGAGCTTTTTATTGAATTTTTGTCCAAAGAAGCATACAAATTCACTAGTCAAGGTGCTCGTAAAACTATTCAACGAAAAGACATTGGTAAAAATAAAAAATTGACTATTTTTATAATTTTAATTTTTATATTAACAAATAGATCAAGCTGTAAACTCAGTCGATTCATTATGTTTTTTGGATGCAGCTTTAGATTAATAAAATCTATAAAATAAAAGTTTATTTTCGAGTCAATATATATTTTGTAAGAATAAATTTTTTCAAAAAGCTTTTTTTAATCATTAGATAATTTTATTTCTAATAATTGCTAACTATAATAATTTTTTATTTTAGCAGAATTAGAAAAATAAAAATTTTTTTTATTTAAAAAAAAAATAAATATCTGTTAATTTTCTAATAGACTAAGTATTTTAATTGATTCTAATTGAAATGATTTTATTACTTTTATTTTCAAAAGAAGAATAATTGTATAATCTAGTACTAGACTAGATTTTTTTCTTAGGATTGATTAATTGATTTTGGTTGACCTATCAAATCTTAAAAAGCCAAGATAAATTAAATTGTAATTAAAGTTGACAATAAGGAAATTTATGACTATATACAATTAAATATTTATTTTAAAAATAGATGATATCCTAAATTGTCTAATAGGAAACAAAGCTTAAATAAATAAAATTCTAAACATAGCCTCCATAGCTCAGTGGTTAGAGCACCAGTCTTGTAAACTGGGGGTCGGGAGTTCGATCCTCCCTGGGGGCTTTTTTTTTCATTAAACTAAAAAATTCATTTAAATTTTTTTATTATTAAATTTGAACACCTCCATGAACGAATAATGTATCTGGAAATTGATCAGCCATTTTTTGAACACTGTAATTTGTATGACAACTGTTATAGACAAAGCCTGCAAATCTAAACTTATGAAAAACATGTTTGACTTCGTCTATGTTTTCTAGATCATAGATAAACTTGAATATTCCTCCATCATATCCGTGCACAAATTTTTTCCTATCAAAATAAGGCTTTATCAAATTGAAGTAAAAATTTCTAAAACTTTGGTCATCAAGTTTGTAAATAGCATTACCATTTATATGAAATGAATCAATAAAGCTTTTCATTTTGATTCCTCTTTGAATACTTCCTTTGATCCAAAAGTCTCCATTTATGCATTCTCTATACAAACCAACTAACCAATTAGGTCTGATGGGTCTTGTGTCTGCCTCCATGTAAAATACATATGACTGTTCCTTGAATATATCATTCGATGCACCCAACATATACTCAAACATTATTCTTGAGCCAATGTTATGATTGTCTTGACTTGGATCAAAAAAAATATACTCGACAATTTTCACTTGATTAAAGCATTCGAGATTTTTCTGCTCGGTTAGAATTTTAGAATCAAAAATTTCTTTTTTCGGTCTGGCTACAAAGAATATTAGATCAATATCCAAATGTTTGGATGAAAAATCACATGGTCTAAAATAAGACCAATATTGTATTTGTTGAATCACTTTGTTTATTTGCTTTACATGAAATGGAATAACAATTGAAAATTTTTTTGGAAGCTTTACATTTAAATTCGATTCAGCACAATGTTGAGATTGTTCATTATTTTTTTTATAATAAATTATTAAATAAAAAAAAATTAACACGCATATAAAAAAAATTTTATTTGAATTCTTCATTTTAAAATTAAGTTTGAACATTTGAATTTTTTTAAATTGTAAAAAATATAACTTCGTCTATGTAAAAAACTTGTTAAATGGAATAATAAAAAACTTATTCTAAATTAAAAAAGATTCAAAATATATTTTAATCAACATAATTGAATTTTCTGATTAAGTTTTTTTTTTCTATTAGAACATGAGATAGTTTGAATGCTTGTGCGATAGAACTTAGTTAATAATATGTTTATAATTAAAGTTGAATTTTAATTATTATTTAAAATGCTCATTTTTTAAATCAATAGATTACCGAACATGCAATTACAAAAAAACATATTTAAAGGAAAAAGTTGGTTAATCGAGAAAACAACTACAATGAAATTTCGATAAGAAGTTTGAAACACTTGACGTAAAGAATTATTTAAATTCTTAACACCGAACAAAAGAGGAACAAAGTGGTCAGCTGAAAGAGCCTATTTAAAAATCTCAAATAATCATGAAGTAATAAAATGGGATAAAATTAAACATGGTATTTTAAAAGTTTTCAAAAGAAGAGATCTAACTGAAGTTAATCTTTCTAAATTTATTTAAAGATCTGAAACAATCAAGGGACATATGAAGGAATAAATAGACAAGTTTAATATTTGCTTACATCATTTGGTTGAAGAAATATGTGAAACACTTACACGCAGAATTTTTTCCAAATGGATTTATATACGTGCTGTTGTAATGGCCACACAACCAAAAGCACTGCAAGATGCTATGGATAAAGCCATACTATTTTATTATTCTGGAAAGGATTCTACTCCGAAAGTTGATATTAATTAGTTTGAAAAGTGAGTAAAAATAAAATAAAATGAAATTGTTGTGATTAGATCGGAGACAAATAAAAAGAATGTTCGACCAGAAAAAAAATTATTCCAAGAAAAGTATCATAGTTAGTTAGTAAAAATAAAATTATTGATGATAAGAAAAAGTTCAAAAGTTATTTGAGCCAGAATACCATTGATTTTCAAAAGCCATTTTTCTGAGGTTGAATTTATTATATTACCAAGATCTGATAAACTCCTTGGCATTGACAGATTTTGACATATAGAGATCAATAAATCTAAGAAAATGATAATTTGATTTAAATCCAGTGAATATACAGAGCAAAAATTACAAACTTTTGAAGAACAATCAGAGACCCGTTTCTTCTACCAAGATTTGATGACATTCTGGATAAAGTTAATAATAAAAACTCGATAATGTGGATGTGCTCATCTCCTTTTCCAGGACCTTTTTTGAGCAACAGCTCGGATCTGTGATCAGATCAATACAACGGCAAGTGCATCAACTTGTTCATCTTCATTGTGATTTTTCCAAGGAGAAACCGGTCTCCCATTTTTTGATGGAAGTGGTCTAAACATGCGTCCCGTATGTTTTCATCAATTGATCTTTTATCTGGTTACTTGGGATCCAAGATGAACGAGAACTCTACCACCATTTGATATCATTTTCATCAACCTGAGATGTAAAAAATCCGTCTAAACTATTTAATTTATGTACAGATGCTTCAAGGTCCTAAAAAGGTCAATTCTAACAGAGAAAAAAAAATATAAATGGTTTGTCTTTGACTTCGCATCGAAACTATGAGAGGCGCAGAATTACATAATGGTATTATTGAAAAAGAGTGTCTTACTTTGATCTGATCAGTAAAAAATTAGTAATGAGTTTATCTTTGTGATAGCAGGTTTCTAATTAGGACGAACCATTCAGCTCTGTTATAGCTTAAGAAAATTAAAAATAAAAGAAGAAGAAGCTCTTTTTCTTAGTGATTTTGTAGGCAAAAAAATAGTATTGGTAAGTAAAGTCGAGAAAAAAAAAATTTTAATACAAAAACTGTATGATATGTATTAGACACATAAAAGGTAAAACAGCAGAGGAATAGGTGCACATGTATTTCAAAAATGTGGCAATATTCGTTTCAAAATAATAGCTGTACGATCTAGGAATAGAATTTCTAAGCGAAACTGTCGATAATATGTCCAAATTAGCAAGGACTTGAGTCAAGTCTTCACCTTTAAGTTCGAATTGCCACTAGGGTAAATACAAAAAAAGTTGCCAGAAAATGGAAAACAAAATACAAATAAATGGATACAATCGCAACACAAAAGATTAATTTCATATAAACAAGGAACCATGGCAACAATTTCAATGATAACTATGGCAATGTGTATAATCTTTGATAACAATCTCAATTGTTAAACCTGAGGGTTTCAACTCAATAGATTGTGCAACCAATTTTCAAAAAGAAACCAACATAGAACATAATAAGAATCCCAGACTACTCCAACCTACTCAATGTGTAACATTATTTGAACGACTATAAAGAACTTGACCAATTCTGGCTTTATGTAAATAAGACAAATTGGTTGTTTTTGATTTTGACGATGTCATGAATGTAAATGGCAAAAATATAAATGCAGAAAAAAGGTGTCGAACGACTATTAAGTAATTTGGCGTTCTAATGCAATTTGGAGCATAAATTAAGTAAATTTTTTTTCGAGTGCTGGATCACTTAGCAGTTCTCTGTCTCCTATGACGTCATCTATTAGCCTTTATAAAAATTTGACAAAGCTTTTTCGCAAAAAATATAGCTCTCGATGAAACCATCAGCTTGATTATCATTACGATCAAGTTTTCATATTGTGTAAATAGATAATTAAAAAAACTTCGATGAAAAGCTTAACGCTGGCTTAATTCAAAAAAGTTAACAGTTCTATTGGTGGCAAAAGCCGATGGATAAATCTGTTTCACTGTTTCAATAGCAAGCTAAATGCCTTTGACAAGCACGCTTAAGTCAATCATAAAAGAAAATTTAAAAAAAATTTGAAGACTCCAGCACTGCATTTGAAAAATTTCGTTCGATATGCTAAGACTAAATACTGCTTCTGGTGTAGCTGTTGAATCAATGCAGCTTGCCTAATAAAAAATAATTTGATAATTTTTTCAATAAAAATAATATCTTAATTTTTGTATATTACCTTAATTGAAATTACAAAATGACCACCATTTTTTAAAAAATTGTGAGCATTCAATGCCACAATACGAGCTTGATCTGGCTGAGCAACATCAGCAAAAACAACATCAACCATGCCGACCAACATTCTGTATTTATGTGGATGTCTAGCATCTTCAATTATCGGAATGATATTTGTTCTTTTTTCCAGTCCCTCCGGTACAAGATAGAGCACTTTAGCACCTGGCTTTATTGTGAATTTGATCAACACCACCCAAAAAAGTTCAATTCAAGTGAAGAAGATAAAAGAGTTCAATTCAAGTGGTTTGGCTACATGTAAGTGTAGTTGTTGGTATTTTTTAAAGATATATCACTGTAATCATATCATTGCCTTAGCTTTAAATCAAAACTGTTTAACTATACCGACAAGATACATTTTGGTTGCGATTGAACCAAAAAAGAAGACTGGTAAAGTAGCCAAGGCAAAAAAAGCATTGGAAAAACAGTAAATCTGAATTTTATTGCAAACATTGATTAAAATTGTTTTGGTTAAAAAATAAACTTATTGTAAATAAATAAATAAAATTTACAATAAACTAGTATATTTTAATATCATTAGTTATAATAAAATTTTGGACAATAAACTAAATAATTTGAACACAAATTAAATTATATTGATTTTTTTCTGAACAATAAATTAATATACCTGAAAATGCAGGTAATATTATCTCCAAATACACCGGCTGTTCGATCCTCCCTTTTTTTCCTGAGTGCTTTTTTTTTCATTAAAGAAAAAAATGCATAAATAAATCAATAATAAATAAATAAATCAATCATAACTAACAAATGAAGAAAAATTTTTAGAATTTACTATGTGCTGTTACGTAAAGATGAAATTTTTACGTATTTTAAGAAAATTAAAATATCAAGTTTATGATATATTCCTCATCAAGTTTATGATATATTTGCATGCACTTCTTCCATAACAATAAATTTTTTATGCCTTCTCAAATTGTACTTCTGATTACAACAAAAATTTAGGCCATTCTTAAAATTAATAATTTTGTGTCCATTACTTATTTTAAATAATTGAATTAAATTACCTCTCAAACGCTTAATTTTGAGCTCGGTTAAGTTAAACATCTTTTGCTTTGTTGAGTAATCATATTTTCAAAGTTGAGGGATTTTATCTTCCACTATACCACTAATTACTGATCTAGAACTGGTCTAATTATTTATATACTAATAGATAAGTTTTGGGTCTGATTTTGAGAGTCGTGCTAATTTTGTTTCGTATACTCAAATGGCTAAATGAGATGCTAAGGTAGATTTTCTTTACCTTTTGAAAAAGATAGATATTTTTCACTTACCCAACCGCTCATTTTGTATGCATGCCAAGCTTATAATCCATGGGATTTTTTTCTTTAGCTTAGTCGAATAGAATTTATTAAGCTAAAATTTTAGATTGAGTGTTTAGACTTTTAGAGTCTGATGGATTGTGTCCATTAATTCTCGTTTTAATTTGAAAAAATTTTAAAATCTTGAGAATTATGTTCTGTAGACCTTTATTAATTCTTTGTGTGCCGCATTGTAATAATATAAAACAATGGTCGAAGACAGATCTGATACTGAATTTTGCCATTTATATTTATTCAATAAACTAAAAATTCTTAAAGATAGATGATAGGCTAAAATCTCTAATAGGAAAAAAAGTATAAATATAAAAAAATTAAACAGAGCCTCCATAGCTCAGTGGTTAGAGCACCAGTCTTGTAAACTGGGGGTCGGGAGTTCGATCCTCCCTGGGGGCTTTTCTTTTTCATTAAAGAAAAAAAACAAAAAAATTCATTTATAACTTTTATTTCATTATTTTTCTATTAAATTTGAACACTTCCATGAACAAATAATGTATCTGGAAACTGATCGGCCATTTTTTGAACGCTGTAATTTGTATGACTAAACTTGCAAATCTAAACTTATGAAAAACATGTTTGACTTCGTCTATGTTTTCTAGATCATAGATAAACTTGAATATTCCTCCATCATATCCGTGTACAAATTTTTTAATTTTAATTTTTTCACAGTCTAAACAGGTCCTAGGAATGAATTTTATGAGAATTTGCCAAAACCGACCCTCAGTAGACCCCTTCTAACTCTAACTTCTAACTCTCTTAGGTAAATTTTAGGACGATTAGATATTAAGCTAGAATAAAAGCTGAAGTTCAAAACCTAAGCTATGAAATATTAATTTTTAAAAAAAAACTAGGTAATTTAAAAGCTCTTTAAAAAAATTTATTTATTTTAAAGCTTAAATTGCTAAGTTTTGTTTGGGAAAAAAAAACTCTAATTTTTTAAAATTTGATATAAAGTAAAGATTAGGTTAACATTGTGACGAGAAAATTAGCAATAGCCCAACCATCTAAATAAAGAAAGGAGAAAAGTTAAAACAAAGGAGTTAATTCAACAATGTCTCCTAGCTTGGTTAATCAATCAAAGGTGAGTGAGATGGTCATTTTATAGTTGTCAAGTACTAAGCTTAGGGTTGCTCTCAACAGTCGTACGCAAAACATCCTAAACGACAATGGCTGGTTTATCTTTTCTTCCTTTAAAGTCTCGTATTACTATTGTTAAATTTTTTAAAACCAATATTCTACCCTCTTACTTGATGCACATTTTCACCTTTCTCTTTGACATATATCACGGTTTACTGCTGCTGCTGTTGATAGAAATTTTTTCAAATAATGACATAATAGCACCAAAATTTCAAAATTTTTATCTAATAAATTTTTAAAAATAAATAAACATAGAATTTGACATATCATTTTGAAGAGTATTCAATTCTGTTTATTTTAACATATAATATGACTTAAAGGGTTTTAGAATTACAAAGATGCTAAAATCAAAATTATCCTAAATTTAAAAATGATGCAAAAAATTATGATTCTAATTCATTCATTAGACAGAGAATAGAATATATTTTAATTGTTCTTTAGTTAAGCCATTCATGTCATGCTTTTAAGTATTGTCCAAGAAGCACTGAAAAATTTTTGACCCATTCTAAAATAAAAGGCTTCATCGATTTTTTTCATATCATAAATTTTTTCGTATCTTTGCAGGACTTTATAATTTGAAAAGGATAGAAAAATTAATAAATAAAACTTTATTGAATAAAAAAATTGATTAAAAAATCGCTTCTAAAACTATTCATAAAATTCGTCTATAATTTAAGTGCATCAATTATAAATTGATAATCTCTGTTTTCGACTACTCTAATTTTAAAGCATTGAATCAAATTATCCTTTTAAATAAAAAAAAAAAATTAATCAGTTTTCAAAAAAAAATATTGTTAACTCACATGAAGTTTGGTCTTTTGCTTATTTGACATAGACAAGTTCCACAAATGCTCGGCTAGCTTCAAAGTATACCTGCTTGTCAAATCACAATGTGCAACGAGCCTATTAAAAAATTCCAAAGCCAAATTTGACTGCTTTGGAGGTGTCTTTAAACAACAAAATAAAAAATAAAATTTTTTTACAACAACTTTTTTTTTATACTAAATTGCTAAGTATGTTTAAAACATCATCCAAAACAGACTCAATCATTTTATTCAATTCTTTGATAAATTTTGGATCCGATCCATATAAAGTATCATTTGATTCGACTTTTAAATTAAAAAATAATATTAAATAAAAAAAAATTAAAATGAATACCATTTTCAAGATGGTAAATGTATCGTTCTTGCTTTAGACAATTGAACGTAACTAAAATGTCAATTAGAATATTAAATTTAATTTCCATGCTGTCCCATTGAAAGTGTTTTTGAACCAAATTGAGCACTCCGGTCAGCAAATAGAGAACGCCTTGTTCTGGATTGTCCGGTATTAAAATTAAAGTGGTCATCATGTTGGAAACATATTCAGCCAGAAATTTCTCAATAGCTGAAACCGATGTCATTGAGCTTGATAACTTGGCCAAATTCGATCCATCATAATTCAAACTTGACTGATTTAAAAGAGCTGCTTGTTGTGTTTCAATTTGTTTCTGCATGTCAGGGATTAGACTTATAGCTGATTTTAGAAATGCATCCGCTTAAATTTAAAAATAAATCTAGAAATTTAATAAACAAATCTAGCATTACCTTGTGAAAGACATTGGTTTATCAAAGCTGTTTGTGATGACTCTAGATAAAGTTTTAGCTTCATAATAGGATTTGTCAAGGATGGAATAGTTATGAAAGAAAATGCTACACAAGCCTATTTGCAAAAAAAAAAAAATTGAATTGAAATTTGGTTTAATTTAGAAACCAACTCGCACAAAAGCGCCTGTTTTACGTGAATGATTATAGTTGACTATTCTCAAAGTCTCGTTTGCCAAATGATTGACTTTCTTTTAAATAATTAATTGTTTTTAAAATCAAAGTCTAGTTTTTTAATTTTGCTAAATATCCTACATGTACTAATAAAGCAATTACTGAGTCCAAATTGGAGAAAGATGAACGACAATCTGAATAAAAATTTAAATATTGCTCTATCTTGTCTTTTTCTATCATTTCTATTTTGTTTATGAACAAACAAATCATGTTAGATATTTCTCTCTTTTCATCTTCTAAAGTAAGGGCACTTGAAATAGTAATTTTTATTTAATTTTAGTCTAGTTAATATTGAATTTTGAAAAAAAAAAAAACAAAAAAACTTGAAAAATATATTTTACTTAACATAGTCATGCATCGTCTTGCATATTTGCATTATTGAATTCATGACAACAATGTCATCATTGAAATCCTGATTCGATCTAAATTAAAAAATACCAAAATAAAAACACCCAAATAAAAATGAATTTATTCTTTTTCTATTTACTTTAAAAATCCGCTCAGTACTGATTTGTAAACTTCCATTTTAATTGAATCTTTTTGAAATAAATTTAAAAATTGCAAAAACTTGTCCTTTTAATTTTAATAATTTTTCAATAATTTAATTTAAATAAATTAAGCATGTACCATTGAGAATAAAACATAGTAATCAGTGATGTAGATTAGAATTTTAGATACAATTGACTGTAGTTGTGGATAAAAATTCTCAAATTGACGGTCAGGCTGTACATGTCTTATGATGTCACCAATTAAAGTATTTATTTCTTTTTTCTTATAAAAAAAAAATAAAAATCTTAAACCAAATTTACTCATCCGTCTTACTGTGAAATTTTTTAGTGTAAACTCTATCCATATTTCAGCACACATCATGTAATGCTTAATGAAAATTAATTAGCAAAAAAAATTTTTTTTTTTTTAATGAAATAAAAACTCCGATATCTTCAAATTTTGTCACCAATTTCCAGACATCATTCATTAGTTGTAAATCTTGTTTATTTTTTTCTTTATTCTCTTTTTGTTTGACATGATGATGATCATTGAATACCAAGCACATGGCAAGATTACGAAACAGCAAATGCTTCGAAAAAAAAATTTATTTACAAAATAATTTGAATTAAATTAACAGCTACTTTTGGAAAGTATTGTTCATCTGAATCTTTGATCATTTCGACAATATCAGCAGCTATTTGACAAATATAGCTAGGCTCAAACGAGGACATCATCGAATTAATCAAAAGGCCACTTAAATTTAAGTTTTTCTAAAATGAAAAACAATTTTTTTGGTATCTACTTGACAATTCTATTTGCATTGGAAACTTCAATGCACTTGTTTATCATTTCTTTTTGATACTGGTTATCTCTATTGTAAGTGACGCTCTGCAGAATCCAATCGATAGCTGGACAATACAACTCAATGTAGGATTTAAAATCAATTTTTTCATTTGTAATTAATTTTCTGACTTTTTCATTAGATATCTATAAAAAAAATTAAAATTTAAAAAAAATTGGATAATTCATGAACATCAATTACTTGTTTAAAGACAAAAAGAAGGTTATTTAAAGAAAGAAGTTGGTATTCTCTAAGATTAGGGTCAATTGAGATGCCAACTCTGCATATGTAGCAGTTTGTATAGGCCGCAACTAATGGATCGCCAATACCTGAAGTCATTGAAATCAATCGACTTATTGATTTTGACACAGATCTGTTTTTTTTTTTATTCAAATTTGATTATTCAAGTAAAAACTAAAGCAAAAAGAAAAATACTCATCAGACAAAAAATTGGTACATTTAATAATAGCCGCTTCGACATAAATTCGCGGTAGTAGTTCACGAATTGAGGCTATTTTAAAGAACCAATTTCGGCATGTTTCTTTGGCACTAGCTGGCACAATATCTGCGGTAAAATTTTCTACAAAAAAATAAACTGATTAATATTTTTTAAATAAATAAAAGTAATTAAGAAAAAAATCTTGAAAAATATTTAGTAATTAAAAAAGATTAAATAAATGACACTAACATTGACTTTTGTATAGAAGTTAGGCATTGTGAATTTAGGAACAAAAAACAAAAATTTTAAATTAAAATAGCCTTTTTTCTAAGCGTCTAGAAGTCTAGATAGTTCTGCAAAATATAACAGCTGTTACAAGGTTTATATCACACAAATTTAGTTTGGGCAAAAACTGAACAATTTAATTAATATATATATAATGCTATATTTTTTTGCTATATTAAAGTTTATGATAAAAATTTTAACTATGAAATTCAAAGTTTTTTTCTTGATTTTTAAAATATTTTAATTTAAAATTTTTAACACAGATACATATTCTCATGTGTAACTGATGTGTAAAGCATGTTAAACAATAACTAGTTTTACATGCATAAAAATTTTTGTTGAAATTTGCACACATAAAAAATTTAAAAGTTTAAAATTGAATGTTTAGTGTAAGCCACTAAGCTTAATATTTAAGCTACTTATCATTTAAATAAAACAGTTATATATACATATTCTTTTATCACCCCGACTTCTCTCATTTGAAATTTTCAACAATCTTTTTTAATGGTAATTTTATTTTTGATCAATAATTACAATTTGCAAGGTTTTTTAGTTTTTTAGCTTATTTAATAGAGAAAAGTATCCTATTGTAGATAAAATTTTATACAATATTGAGCATTTTTTTAGGAAAAATAAAAGTTGATTTCTATACACATGTAATTAAAAGTGAATAAATTTAAAAGTTATAAAAATAGAATTGAATTTTGCTTTTTCTTTCCTAATTGACAATTATGAATTAGTTTTTTTCTTAACCAAAATAAAAAACCTAAATTTAGCTATTTATTAATTTAAGTGTTAAAATAGTCTGCTAAAACTATACCTGGTAATGGTAAGGGTTTTGTTGAACCGGGTGATAAATAAGTACTTTTTGATTTTATTCTTTCGTAAACAAGTTTGCCGAATGTGTCCAATATGTCTGTTATGAGAACAAATTTACTCGGATAAAATTGAATCACACTTGTATCTGCAAGTAATTTAGAGCACTTAGAAGAAGAGAAAAATTTAGCTTTTTAAAATCATTTAAAAGAAAAGATGTTTGTAAAATTTACCTGAATAACAATTTTTAGTGATTTGACTTTTTCATCTTCATTCCAAGCAGTCAAAAGCGCATTGTTTAGCTCATCAATTCTTTTTATGTAATCCTGTTGAGAAAGATTAGCCATTTCTTGCATATTTTCCTCATCAAATTGGTCCAATTGTTCCAGTCTGTTTTTAATCTTATCGGACATTGTAGTCATAGATTTTTGAGCCATTGTTTTAGTGTTTACTGCACCAGTGATCGGACTTAGAAAACTCGAAGTAATTGAAAGCTTTTCAACAGTGGTGTATTTAGAAAGAATGGCGTTTTTTCTAAATGACCAAGGCTCAAAGCTGAGCTTAGCTTCATCTTCTTTAATCTTTTCCAGCTAAATAAATATGAAATAAAAAAAAATTATCTAAAGTTATTTTTGAAAACTTTTTCTTTCATTGAAATTTGCGAAACCATTTTTGAAAGTGGGTCTACAGAAGCAGCTGTCAAGGGGTCAATCAAAGAAGACTCGGACTGACTTTTGCCAATCTCTTTGCTATCTAGATTTTCAACCAAAGGTCTGAGTGGATGCTCGCTGGGACCGACTTTCCTCAAGTCATATTTTGGCTTTGTATACTTTCGACACTTGCTGACCCATTTAAACTCATTTTCTTTTTCGGAATTTGTAGAGCTCATTTTTTAAAAGTTATTATTAAATAAATTAAAATTATTATTGATAAAATTTAAAAAAATCAAAATTCATGTGACTCTTGAAGATAAATTATACGCATTTTGAAAGGTGGCTGTTTACTTGTCTTCTACTAAACAAGCAGTTGCAATACTTCTCAAACTTATAATTAATAAATAAAAATTATTTTCAATTTTATTTTTCTATTGCATAAACATAATGATTTATAGAGAAATTTTAGAAAAAATAAATTCAAAATTAGAACCCCTGGAGTTAGAAAGCTATCCGTTTTTGATAAAATGGTACAATGACCGTGTTGGCGATAAATTCAAGCTGAATTATCAAGACAATACTTTAGCATGCTTGGTCATCAATCGGCCTAAAATGTTCGAAAAGCTTTTTCTCAAAAACATATTTGAAAAGTTCAAAAGCAATCCTGATTCTTTAGAGACCCATAACGATCTGATTGACGAATGTTTAAGTCAAACTTTTAGCCAAATAAAACAAGTTTTTTAAAAAAATTAAAAAAAAAGTTAAAAATTAATTTAATTTTAAATGAAAGGATTTAGAAGATTGGTTTGGAATGGAAGTAGATGTAATAAAAGACTATGAAATGGTGCCTGGAACTCGACGACCAAAAATAATCATGCAAACATGTGCCCATGTGTCTGGAGCAGCGCATTTCTATGATCCCAAAAATTTCGACGACAATTTAATACATGACGCTGATAAATGTTTTAAAAAAGTTTCTTTATTTTTCAAATTTAATTGTAAAAAGTTTGAGACTTAATTTTTTAGAATTTAATGGGTGTTTGTTTGCATCCAAGATACGGTGGCTGGTTTGCAATGAGGGCAGTATTTGTGTTCAAAGACGCTATTTTGGAAGAGGGTGATATTTGCATGAAAAGAGTAGCTGATCCGTTGAATGGAGACATGGCCAAGATTTTAGATGTGCTGAAAAAGTTTAATTTTAATTGGAAGGACTCTAGGTACCGTGATGTGATACCTGTTGAAGACAGCTACTCTCCGCTGCAAAGGGAATATTTTGATTTGGAGCCAAGATATCGAAAAAGCTTGATTAGAAAATGGCTCACGTTTGCTAATTTGGAAAAGCTTGTCGAATTTTATCAAAACGATTACAAAGAAAAGTCTCGTAAAGACTATCTAAGCAAAAATTTTTTCATATTTTAATTATATTAAATTTAGTGAAAACTTGAAAATTTGCTCATTTGTTTTAATATGAAAATATTTTTTAGATCTGAAAAAAAATAAATAATTGAAAAAATAATTTTTTTTTTTAATTCCTTTATTACTATTGAGGTAAGGTGTTTTTTACCAACGCAAAAATACGCTTAGTCATTATGACTGTTTCAGTCTTTATAAATTCGAGTTGTATATTTCTTTATCAATATCAGCCTTGAAGCTTTTAACTGTCTTTTTTAGTGTTGCTTTTTTTGGTATTTTATTCCATGATTCAACAACCATGTTTCTAAGAAATTGTTCTGCCCTTTTTTGTTGAACTCTCTCCCAGATTTATGACCATTTTTTCTTCTAAAATTTAGGCATTAGCTATTTGTATAATTTATTCCTTTTATAAAATTTATTATATTAAATCCATTTACTATTTTAAACATCTGAATGACATCGATACCATGTCGTATTACTAAGAGAATTTTTAGAAACTTGGTACTAAATTTTTGTCTTGAAAATAAATTAATTAATCAAGTCCAAAATGGATTTAATCATCATAAGCCGTGTACTAACCCTGAGTACTACAAACCTACTTGAAAGTCTTGATTTTTTGACATATCAAATATCACCTGGCAATCAAATGGATGCGCTGTATACAAATTTCTTTAAAATTCAAAGCTTTTTTTCAAACTTAAACGGCTTGATACTGTCAGAATGTAATTAAAATGGATTGAATCGTTTCTTAGTCATCGTAAACAAAGAGTTGTACTTGGTAAAACAAAATCCGAATGGCTTAATGTGACTAGTGGTGTACCAAAAGGCTCTGTCCTCGATCCACCCCTCTTTACAATCTTTATTAATGATTTTCCCAACAGACTAAATTCTAATATAATTCGGTATTAAATTTCAGACACAAGTGGTCATTAAATTACTTTATACAAGTCTTGTTAGGTCTCATTTAGAGTTTCCTATTCCAGTATGGTGCTCATATCTAGAGAAAGATATCAAAGAATTCTAGAGGCTGTTCAACGAAGCCCCATTTCTGGTTTTAAAAATCTAAACTGAAAGACTAAAGGCTCTAAATCTGACGAATTTAACCAAAAGGCGCATGAGAGGTGACTTAATTCAAATGTTTAAAATTAAGATAAATATTGATTAAATCAATTGGCAATCTCCACTCGCTTTTTCAAGCAGAAGTACAAGAGACCATCCATACAAAATTAAAAGAGAAATAATCAAGAACTGTGCTCAACTATCACAAACCGTGTAATTAATGGCTGGATTAAGCTGCGGGCGGATGCAGTGGAAGCAAAAAAAATTTTTAAAGCAAATATAGACAAATCTCCTCTTAATCATTTAATGGAAAAAAATTTAAACCTCTTTTAAAATCAAAATTTTATGGTCGATAAAAATTATTTGTTTACTTTTTAAAATTGGCTGATGAATTTTAAAAATAAAATTAATTGTTAAGATTCTATCAAAAAAATTGATCGAATAATTTAAATTTAAAAATAAAAAAAAAATTTAATTTGTCAAGTCATTATAAAATTAACAAAAGAGCAAAATAAAAAATTATATTTTATTTAGTTTTAGTTTTATTTTAGTACATATTCTGATAATGTAACAAAATGATTTATAACATGTTTAAACTCAACTCTTGTTTGATAAAATGCTCTTTTAAGTTTAACCGTCAATTGTCTAGTACTATTCAAAAATTAGTCTCAAATAAATTTAATAACTGCACACATCTGTTGGATTCAGATGATGCTGAAGTGATGAAAACATTGCAAAAATTTATGATCATCAAAGAAGACTTTATAAATGAAGAAGAGGAAAAATCGCTTTTGGACGAGGTTAATCCTTACATGAAAAGATTAAGATATGAATTTGACCATTGGGACGATGTAACATTCACTTGAGTATTTACTTTTAAGCCTAAGTCTAATTTGAAGGCAATTCATGGCTATAGAGAAACGGAACGATTAACATGGAATGAGGAAAACAAAAAAATTCTCAATAGAGTGAAAAAATTTGCTTTTGAATCTTTAGCTTTTGAGGAAAATTCAAATTTACTAAATCACATACACATACTGGATCTGCATGAAGACGGCTACATAAAACCTCATGTAGACGCAGTCCGATTCTGCGGAAATACTATTGCCGGTATTTGTCTTCTAAGTGATGCGGTAATGAAACTAACAAGTGAAAAAGATAAATCCAAACACGGTTTAGCTTTGCTTAAACGAAGGTCTTTGTATGTTATGAGGTAAAGTGAGCTTAATTAAAAAAATATAATTTAAAATTTTTAATCTATCATTTTTTTTAAGAGACACTATTCGGTATGACTACGCCCATGAGGTTCTTAAGAATTCAGAATCATTTTTCAAACATTCACCGATACCAAAGACAAGAAGAATTTCAATCATTTGCCGAAATGAGCCCGATTTGTCGGCTCATCCGGAAAAAACTAGCTAACCATGCATTTTAGTTTTTTTTTTTGAATAAATTTTGAATAATTATTAGCCGTAAAGATAGCTATCTTATCATGTAAATGCATTTAAAACTGCAGTATAAATTTATTAAAGATCTGTCAAGTATTATCTTTGAATTTCTTATGGTCATGTGCACATGAAATATGATAAATGGTTTTAAACTTCAATGGTATCTATTCATATTGAAAAAATAATTGTTAAATTAAGATTTGTTTTGAGTACGTGATTCACTAATAAGATAAGATAAAAATCGAATTAGTGCTGATCGTTGTTTTAGCTATTGATTTAAGTCTTTTGTTATTTGGCTTTTAAAGGACATTTTTTTTTTACTAATGAACGGTGAAAAAATCTTAATCTTTTAATTTATCTTTATCTTATCTTTTTTTAGGATCGTGAAAGCTTCGATTCTAAGAAAATGCTTTTAAAAAAAAAAGAACAATTTGTCACTTGTATTTATATTTCTAATAAAAGCAACAAAAAAAATTATTTCTCATTTTTGTTAATTTTTGAATGTTTTTAAAACAAAAAAATAATGTAATAGCGCTTAGAATTTATTCATAGTCAAAATTTAATAGGCAGTTTCAATGTCTAATTTTTTTTCTACTCTTCTTTTAAAATTAATAATTTAAATTTTAATTTAGAATAAAATCAATAAGCTTATTTTACTTTAGTAGTTTAATTAGACAGCAGGTCCATTGACACTTTCAAATTCAAGTTAATTATTCTTTTCCTAATTGTTGAGGTAGAGACGGCTCACTGTTTTGTTACACAACATAATAAAAAAAGGAATCAAATAATTACATTTTTAATATATAGACAAATAAGTGACTGCTGCCTGCAGTCGTTAATGCAGTTATTGAAAACTACATCTACAACATTGACAAAAAAAAGTAAAAAATATAAATCAAGAAAAGGAATGAGACACTAATAAGTGTCTAATTAGTGTTTGATGTAGGGATTAAAGAAGAAAGAGAAAAACAGTAATTACTCAATGCAATAAATCTTTTCCCTCTTTCAGTTCAATAATTTGATTTGAAACTTGGAGCAATATAAGTTTACCAGAAACTTTATAATTAATAAAGCTGAGCCAAAACTTTTGTATTTTTTGTGTAAATGAACGAATTTTGAACAGCTTTATTTTTTTTTGATTTATTTTGTTTCCTAATATTTTCACACCAAGTTTTCATTTTTTATTTAATAAGAATTTAAATTAACTTGGAGAAATTATTAACACTCAAAACACGGATGGTTTTCTCTTTCCTTTTTATTCCATCTAAATAAGCATATTTTGCAACAAAAATTAATTAATTTTAAAATTTTTGAAAAAAAAATGCAAAAATTATAAAATTTATTTAACTTAAATAAAAGGAATTAACAAAAGCATCGGGGTTTTGAGTGCTACGTAAAAATTGAGTATAAAATTATAAATATGTAGAAGAAAAATGTTAAAAAATTAATTTATATTATCAAAATTATATATAAATTAATAAAATGTTCAATAGAGTAAAGTTTGGTGACATTAGTTTTTATTTGTAAATTGGTATTGAGCTAAAAATTCTTCAGATTATAAAAAAAAAAGCTAAAAATTAAAAAACTTAATTTTTTGTTTGATTAATCACCAGGAAAATGTGCTCAAACTTTGATTTTGAAACTAATTAAAATATTTGACACGAATGATTCTGGTTAGGTGTTGAGTATTAATTTGATTAGGTTGGCTATTTAAGTGAGAGCAGGTGATAAAAAGCGGAAATTGTATTAAACAAAAAAACATTTTTGTCTAATTAAATACAATAAAATACATAAATCAAATTAAGAGATTATGAGAAATACAAAGTATATCAAATTTAAAAGTCGTATACATTTTAGAAAATAAAATTAACAGCTTTAGTAGTCTAAACATTTTTTTTATTATTTAGTTTACATTGGACACCAGTCAAATTGATTTATAAATATAGATAATGATTTTCTGTTAAATGAATGCATGGAAACTAGCGAACAAATACTAATAAATTTGTTATCTAAAATCTAAGTCGTAAAAAAATTTGCCAACAATTTAAAAAGCGCGAAAAAAAGATAACACACGAGTTCTACATATTGACTCGTACGTTTACAAATAATGTCCATTTAAAAAATAAAATACTAAAATTCAATCAAAAACACTAGAATCATGAAAATTTTTGTATGTCTCAATTTTTTGCTCATTTCATTGTGTCAAGCATCGCTTAGCTGGCTGTAAGAACAAAACTAAATCAAAAATTTTTTTTTCTATTTTGAATTAATTTTAATTCTCTCTTTAATTAAAAAGATCAATAGCCCATGTGAAGCATTTGTCAAAAAATATGAATCAATCTCAAATTTGCGACAGTCTGCCAGGTTGGACAAATATACAAAAAAAATTCTGTCGAGAACATTTTGATTTTATGGATGTAATTTACCAGGCTGCCAAAATAGCTTTGTCCGAATGTCAAACTCAATTCAAAAGTCGAAGATGGAACTGTTCCACTTCAAACAATCCAAACATTTTCCATCGTCTTCCAGAATCTGGTCTGCGAGAGGCCTCTTTTGTATATGCATTGTCCTCGGCTGCCTTGACTCATTCGATTACCAGTGCATGCAGTGAGGGTAAACTTGCTGGCTGCAGTTGTGATGAGACAAAAAAACGGCTCATTCCCAGAGGCCATTTGTGGTCAGGGTAAAAAATTTTAATAAAAAATTAAAAAAAAAAACAATTTATTTATTTATTTTTTTTAAAAAGATGTTCAGATAATATAGCATATGGAATGGCAGTAGCGGAGAGCTTTTTGGACCCGAGAGTGAGACGAAAATCTAATTTATTGGTGGTTAATTTGCACAATTTTGAGACTGGACGAAAGGTAATTGAAAAGAATATGAAAAGACAGTGTAAATGCCATGGAGTCTCGGGTGCTTGTGAGATAAAGACTTGTTGGAAGTCGATGCCTTCTTTTTCAGTTATAGGTACTAAATTAAAGGAAAAGTACGATGCAGCTGTTCAAGTGAGTGTAGAAAGAAATAGAAATAGAAAAAGAGTAGTTGCTCGAAATAGACTCTTGTCAAATTTGTCTAAAAACGAGCTGGTCTATGTTAGAAACAGTCCAGATTTTTGTCGACCAATAATTCGTCTAGCTGCATATGGAACCAAAGACCGTATTTGTAATAAAACATCTCGCGGCATTGACAGTTGTAATTTACTATGTTGCGGTAGACCCTATGTCACTCAGCTCGAAGTGGTTACATACAAATGCAATTGTACATTTAAATGGTGCTGTTCTGTCATTTGTAAAGAGTGCAAAAAAATTCAAGAAGTAACCAGATGTAGATAGAATTAAAATAATATTCACACTGTCATCACTCAGTAATTGTTTTGTTTACCTTAACAAAATTAAATAGCATAATGTTTGTGCATTGTCCATTCGATTAGTTAGGCTTTTGTTTATATTAGTGACCTAAATTTTTCTACTTTTTTTTTACATTTCGATAAATTTATTTAATTTTTTTTATAATTTAATTTTTTTATTAAATACTTTAAAATAAAATTTAGAAAATACAAAAGTTTCTACCATAATTATTTAATAGTTAAAAGCAAGCAATCGCTGAAATGGTAAACAATTAAAAATAAACAGTTAACTTTTTGACTTCATTTGTTTTTCTAAAACAAAAGTTCTATGACACATTATTAAAGCAATATGTATGCCTTGATTAATATAGTACCGTATTTCCTCGTTCGATTATGCAGCACCACAAGTTAAAAACACGTCTTTGGACCATGCACCAAAGTACATCTCGCCCATGCTATAATGTTGTCAACTTGTCAACAACTCAAGACTCGATTTTAAAGTAAAAAATAAAAAAAAATTATTTTTATTTTTTAAAATCGAGTCTTGATAACGCATTAAACTAAGACTTTCAGTGTTTGATGCGGACCTAAACGCGTGATAACGCTATTAGAGCATGCGTTCAAAGTTGACAACATTATAGCATGGGCGAGATGTACTTTGGTGCATGGTCCAAAGACGTGTTTTAACTTGTGGTGCAGCATAATCGAACGAGGGAATACGGTATCAAAATATTGAATCAAATGATACTAAACACCAATAGATACATTTAATTATACATTAACTTAATTTTATCATCCTTTTTCTTATACAAACATTCTTTTTTTTTTTCTTTTTTATATATAAAATTTTTTATTCAATTTCAAGTAACAATTGAGTTTAAACGAAGGCATAAGCCATTCGGAAAAATCTGGGAAAAACAATATTAATTTTTTTTTTTAATTAGAAAATTTTAATTTAATAATATTTTTGATATTTATAATAAAATAGTGTGTAAATATTAGAAGTGTTTTCGTTTGTGTTTTTTTTTTATTTCTGTTAGATTTGTGCAAAAATATTTTCCGAATTTATTTTTTTCATTTTTAAATCGGCTATGTAGATTTACATTTTTCCAAATATATGAATATATTATTCAATTTAAAAATAAATAATTAATGAGTGTAATATTAAGAAATGATTAGAGTAAGACAAAATTAGCTTAGAATAAAATTAAAGAGTATACTTTTAAAGCTTTATATGATTGAATTATTTAATTTATATGTATAACAAAGAATATTGTATTTAATCGAGCTACGGTGTACATTCAAAAACCACATTTTTCTAAGACAAAAAAATTGAACATTTAAATTTATGTGTCGTTTATTTCACACCAAAAAAAAAACAGCTAACAAAAATCAAAAAAGTCAAATATTTAAATTTCATTTTTTAAATAAATTATTTTCGCTAAAATTTAGCTTATATAAAAATAAAGTCTTTTTAAAATAGATTAAAAATTATAATTTCAAATTGGGACATGATTAAGTAGTTGGTTTAATTAGCTACTTTAGTTAATTATGACCATTTATTATGTGAATAAATGGATTTTTTAACCTAAATAATTCGATATGCCATAGGTCAATTTGTTAGATGAAATTTTGCCATAAATATTTGACTTTTAAACTGACTATAGATAAAGAAAATTTAGAATTAATTCATGATGAGCCAAAGTGTAAAAATTGATTTTGTTATCTTGAGCAAACTGGACAACGAGGGAAACCTGCACCTAGTGCATACCAAATCTCTCAGTCTCGAGCTCCTACCCCAAATGCCCGACTCGGCACTTTTGTTTTATGAAGACAAATCTAACTGCTTGTTCAAGTACTCGTTATGCAAAGAAGTTGATTACGTCAAATTTGGTGCCAACAAAGTAATCATAAACACCAATACAGACACCATATGTGTTCAATTTTGCAAAGAGTCCGACAAGAATCAATTTTTAACTAGACTTGGCCAAATTCGGAATGGCAAAAAAAACTCTCTATTTGAGCAGCGAACCGACCAGTCATCAGCCGTACAGTATTTTCAATTCTATTCACTGTTGTCTCAACAGCAAAACATGATGCAAGATTATGTGCGTACTGCCACATATCAACGAGCCATTTTAGACAATTCGATTGATTTTGAAGGTAAAGTGGTTTTGGATGTTGGTGCCGGTTCCGGCATTTTGTCTTTTTTTGCGGCTCAGGCTGGCGCAGCAAAGGTCTATGCAGTCGAGGCAAGCTCAATAGCACAGCATGCCTCTTCTTTGGTTAAAGCAAACAATATGTCAGACAAAATAAAGGTCATTGCGGGCAAAATCGAAGACATCGATTTGCCAGAGAAAGTTGACATGATTGTATCCGAGCCGATGGGTTACATGCTGTTGAATGAGCGCATGCTAGAAAGTTATCTACATGCCAAAAAATTTCTGAAGCCCAATGGCAAAATGTTTCCAACTCAAGGTGATTTATACATAGCTCCGTTCACAGACGAAGCTTTGTTTATGGAACAAGTGGCTAAGGCTAATTTTTGGTCTCAGAATTCTTTCTATGGAATTGACTTAAGCGCACTTAAAACCGCTGCTTATGAAGAATATTTTAAGCAGCCTGTGGTTGACACTTTCGATCCAAGGATTCTTATTTCACCACCGGTAAAGCACACCATTGATTTTTTGGCAGACAACGAAGAAGATTTGTTCAATATTGAAATTGCGGTCAAATTTGACGTACAGGCTGCTTCAGTGGTGCACGGTTTGGCATTTTGGTTCGATGTAGCGTTCAAGGGATCTACGTAAGTTTATTTTAGATTTAAATTTAAAAAAAAAAAATCATATTTATTTATTCATTTTGTGCAAAATTTATTTAGAAAAAAAAAGACAAAAATTAAAAAACTTAGAAAAAATTAAATTAATTCTTTAAAATTACTTTTTTTGATTGTTTAGATAAACGAATATTTTTTAAACTTTGATGTGTTAAACAAAGACAAGTTTTTTATGTTCACTTTCAACTTTATTGTTTTAAGAACACAAACTTGGTTGTCAACAGCACCAACACAGCCACTCACTCACTGGTACCAAGTTCGCTGCTTGTTCCCGCAGCCATTTTTACTCACTAGGTCAGCTCAACTTGAAGGCAAAGTGAGCTTGAAGACAAATTCGAGACAGAGCTATGATGTGACAATGATGGTCACCGTTGAAGGCTCAAGCCAAGTGTTTACAAACAATTTGGACTTGAAAAATCCCTATTTTAGATACAGTGGTCATGTAGCATTACCTGCCGGTCATTTTCATGAATCGCCAAGTGAATACTACATGAATCAGTATTCGGCCATTGTCAATCAGAGTCAAGGCTTTCAACAACAACCTCAAGGTAATAAACCCGTTTGTATAAAGAAAATTTTTAATTCTTTTTAGATAATTTAAGCAATCAACTTGCAGATGCGCAGTTTTTCAATTCAGCGCTATCAAATGGTCATCATCAGACAAAAACAAACAATGTTTCTCATTAAATTTTAATAGTAAAAAATTTGAAAATTTTAAGATTTTTTTTGTATCTTTTTTTTTTCAATTTTAAAATCAAAATTTATTTAAAACTTCTATTGATAAATTATAAATAAACACTCTCTTAATTTTTTTTCTCATATTTTTAATATTAATAAAATAATAAAATATTAGAATTTAAATGAGCTAAATTTTTTTATTTTCTAATTAAATTTTAGAAAAATAAAGGTAGCGCCTTTTTTCGACCAAAATCAAATTATTTCAAAATTAGATTAGATTTCTAAAGTTAAATAGAAGAAATTAAATATTTGCTAGAAAATAATAATAAAAATATGAATAATTTAAAATTGATTCCATTGATTTTCTTAAGTTTAGTGTTTGTAGCAATAGTAAGCGCAGATGATTCAGGCAAAGAGGATGCAATCGATGATGAACTCGAGCCAAATAATGACCAGCAAATTAGTACACATAGAGCGCAAGTGTCCAAAACTGGAAGACAACGGAAAAAAAATTTTCTAAATTTGCTTAACTTTTTCAAAAAAAAATCCTCTAATAGAAAAAATTCTAAAATGGCCAAGAAAGAAAGACATAGATTGGTGACCAAGTCAGCAGAAACCACAATGCCAATTGATTCAAACAATTCAGCTCAATGTCCTTTTGGTTGCAAGTATTGCAAGGGAGGCAAATGCAAATTACACAAGTGTAAACACTGTAGACACCATGGCTAAAATTTTAAATTAAATTTTATTCTAATTTTTAATTTAATTTATTTGATTAATAAAATAAATTTTGCTTTAAATTTTATCTCATTTGCCACAATTGAGACCAATTCTCTAATGAAATCAAGAAATATTCTATTTTTATTTGGCCTTGTTCTGCTTTTGCCATGTTTTGACTCAACAAGCAATGATCGTAAAAGTAAGCGTTCTTTTTTCAACCAATTGAGTAGAAAATTTATGAACAATGAACCAAAAAGACCAAAGCCAGTACATAGTGCTGCTGCTGAATCGAATTTGTCACTTGAAGATGAAAATTCGCCTTCAAATAACGATTATCCAGAAATTCAGTAAAATTAGAACGGATTAAAATTTACCAACATATATTTGGCTATTATGTTGGTAAAAAATGCTTAAGCATTTTAACTAATTTTTTATAGTTTAAATTTAAGAAATGACGATGAAGATGAAATGGGTTCGGAACAGGAGACAGAAAATGAGTCGGATAACAACGAAGAAGCATCAAGTGCTGATGAGGCATCCGATGCTGGATCGGAAATGAATTCAGAAATGCAGGCTGCTGACTCTCAAGGAGGTCCTACGGGTGAAGAAAGTGGGCCTGGTAGCGCTGGAGGACCAGAAGGTGGTCCAGATCCAGGTGGCGGGCCGGGCGGTCATGAATCTCCCTCTGAAAATGGAGGTGCGGGCAGTCCGGGAGGAGGTCACGGAGGCCCAGAAGGAGGGCATGGTGGCGGATCGGGTGGTGGTAGTGGTGGTGGAGGTTCACCGGGAGGAAGGGCTTCGGCAGGTGGTGAAAGCGGGGGTCAACCTAGTCAAGGTGGTAGCTCCGGCGGCCAAACTAATCAAATGACAAATGGCAATCAACATAATAGATCTGGAACTAATCAATATTCACATAATGGTTCCAGAACCAGTCATCGTGGACGCAATGGAAGAAGAAAAAATTGGCACAGAAACTCAACCAATTCTAGAAATGCAGCCAGAAGACGGCAACAACGACTCAGAAATCTTAGAAAAAAACAGAGACAGAAATCGGCTATGCAAAAGATGAGAAAATTACAGAAAAAAAAGCTCAAATTAAAAAGAAAAAAATTGAAAATTAAAAAAAAAATTCTTAAAAATAAACTTAAAAAATTCAATCGTAAATCATCAAGTAGTCAAAGATTGAAAAGTTCACGTAATGGAAGATTAAGTAGTTTGTTCAGTAAATTTAGAAGATCCAAAAGTAATTACAAAAAACCGTTTGGGTCAAGTTATTCTAGATCAAAAGGTTATGGCAGTAGAATGACTTCGCGGTTAAAATCAATGAGTAGATTTGGATCAGGTCTTAGGTCAATGAGTCGTTATGGTGGAAGTAGACTGTCCAGTTACGGAAGAAGAAGGGGTGGCTTTCGAAGACGAGGTAGATATGGATAAATTTTAAACTTTAAATAAATTTTTTTATTCACAATAAAAAAGTATTAAACTTAATTTTTTTTTAAACATGTTTTATTTGTTATTTGAATTGACAGACAAATGCACTTGTCATTACAAACTGAAAAAACCTTAATTAATTTAATTTATATGAAATTTTTAAAATAATTTTTTTTTTAAATTACTAACAATTAGATTTGGTGAAAAATTAAAAAATTGATAAAGAAAAGATTAGTTTTTTAGGCCTTTTTTTATATCTAAAAAGCTGCATAAAAAGCTGCATTAAGGGCAATAATTATAAAAAAAACTAACTTGAATAAAAATAACTTGAATTGAATTATAATTGCAAAAAATTTAATTAATAAAAGTCTGGTGAGATTTTTTCAGATTTATTTTTAATCTATAATAACCAAAAAAAAATTTTTTTTTCCTATATAATCAATATTTAATTTAAATATAGAAATAAAATTTATAAATTTTTAATTTTTTTTGAATAAGCCTTTTGTTACTTTATTCGGTCTTCCTCTTTTGCATTCCACACGTAACTGATATGGTGCTGGTAATGATTTGGCATATTTTTTAACTGATTGCAAGAGCAACTAAATGTTTAAACATGCAATCCTTTAAAAAATGTTGGACAGACGCATTTACCATATTTCTGATTTACTCCTTTAACATCTCTATATGCTGTATCAAGATTCAAATTCAAAATGTTATATTGACTAAAGGTGTTCAAATACATTTCTTTAGCATTGCTGATTTTTACTTGGTCACTGCGGCATTAAACTCTCAGTTATACTTTAAACAAAATTAAACAGAGAGAAAAAAAAACATGTCATTTACTTTAAATATTTATTAACTTAAAAAATATGAATAAATCACTCAGCTATAAAATTAAAAAAAAGTGTTCTCAGTCTTTTTTCTTTCAAATTTTTTTTTACAAATTAAAATAGCTTCGTTTGAGACTATTGCTTCGACCATTGCATTGACGACCAGCTAGTACCTTAAAGAAACTATAATATAAAAGTGAATCTAAAATTTTGCCTCGAAAATTACATCTGGACAGCATGGGAAACTTTTAAAAGCTTTGCAAAATTCCATCTTGAATGATTGGCAATTTCTGTCGGTTTTTGGCTGTATTTCACATTTCTTGAACTCATTTTTTAGTAAGATTAGCATTTTGTCACAATTTATATCTTTATGAGATAAACAATATTCTCCAATTTCTTTCAACTTTTTGGCATCTTTAGGTACCTAAAGTAAGAAAAATATTAGCAAAATAAAACTAGAATAAATAATTTAATTCATGTACAGAATTAACTGGTCCATCAAACGGACTGTTTAAATTATTTGAAGATGGCCTATTTGTAGGTCTATATGAAGTTGATTTTTTTGTTGTAGTTATTTTCCACGGTTTTGATGTTCTGGTTGTAGTATACCTAGAACTAGTTATGATTTTAATTGGTATTTGAATTGGAGCTTTTGTTGAACTCAATTTTGTTGAACTATTTGGTTGATTAGGCACATATGGTCTATATTTTTGATCATAGCACGTTGAAAAATCATAAAAAACATAGCAATATATCGATAATACATCATCACAAGCCTGTATAGGTTTTGAATTACCATTTGTAAGAACTTTACACCTTTTAATCAAATCGTAAAGCTCTTGCTTTTTAGTCCAGCACAATTTATCATAAGTGCGTGTACAATGAATTTTGAGTTTGTAAAAAGCATCATCGCTTTCCCCAGTTGTCACTTTTTTAATTGGACTAACTAATCTACTTGTAGTGTATTTGGTTGTAGATTTAGTTTTGAGGGTACTTGGTGATTCAGTTGTTTTTTCCGAACTGCCAAATATTTTATCAAATATACCTTTTAGGAACTAAAAAAAAATAATTTTTGATAATTTTTCAATTTTTTAGTAAAAGTTCAATATCTATTGCTAGCTATACTAATTTTGCTAGTTTTAAAGCTTTTTTATTTTTTTAAATTAATCTTATATTATTTTTTCTGAAAAAATATTCTTCTAAACATTAATTACTCTTTTTTGTTTAGGCTTTAATATTTCGCCAAAATCACCATTTTCATCTTCTTCAGTGGCAAGACTTCCGAAAATTTTCTGAAAACATTGATATAATTATTAATTTTTAAATAAGAAAAAGTCCTAGTATTACTAGGTAATCATCTTCTCTATTTGATAGATGATGACCATTTTCAATATCTTCCATCTCGTCCAAAAGTTCATTAATTAACTTAAATTATAATTATCGAAAACATTTATAATTTCAATTTTTTAGCTAACCAGTTCTTTTGATTCAGCCAAATCGTTGTTTTCATTTCGATAGGCAATAGCGATTGAAATAATCGTAATAAGAAAAAGCGATAGTTTTAACATTTCTAAAATAAAATAAACAAATTTAATTTTAAGAATTTTTTTTTTTTAGGAAATGAACATAGATAATTTGATAAAGCTCGTTTAACATTTAGAGATAAAGGTAATTTGAGATTTAAAATAAATTGTATTCTGTAATCATAATATATTTTTTATAAAGTAAATACTCTTTCTAAAAATCTATTTGTTAATCACTGTTTTTTTCATTAGATTTATAGATAAGTTGAATAATAATTTATAGCATTGAGCTAAGATTTATAGATAAGATAATTTGTTTGGAAAAAAACTGTTTAACAGATAGCAACTTGAACAGAGCCTCCATAGCTCAGTGGTTAGAGCACCAGTCTTGTAAACTGGGGGTCGGGAGTTCGATCCTCCCTGGGGGCTTTTCTTTTTCATTAAAGAAAAAAAAAAAATTCATTTATAACTTTTATTTCATTTTTTTTATTAAATTTGAACACCTCCATGAACGAATAATGTATCTGGAAATTGATCAGCCATTTTTTGAACACTGTAATTTGTATGACAACTGTTATAGACAAAGCCTGCAAATCTAAACTTATGAAAAACATGTTTGACTTCGTCTATGTTTTCTAGATCATAGATAAACTTGAATATTCCTCCATCATATCCGTGCACAAATTTTTTCCTATCAAAATAAGGCTTTATCAAATTGAAGTAAAAATTTCTAAAACTTTGGTCATCAAGTTTGTAAATAGCATTACCATTTATATGAAATGAATCAATAAAGCTTTTCATTTTGATTCCTCTTTGAATACTTCCTTTGATCCAAAAGTCTCCATTTATGCATTCTCTATACAAACCAACTAACCAATTAGGTCTGATGGGTCTTGTGTCTGCCTCCATGTAAAATACATATGACTGTTCCTTGAATATATCATTCGATGCACCCAACATATACTCAAACATTATTCTTGAGCCAATGTTATGATTGTCTTGACTTGGATCAAAAAAAATATACTCGACAATTTTCACTTGATTAAAGCATTCGAGATTTTTCTGCTCGGTTAGAATTTTAGAATCAAAAATTTCTTTTTTCGGTCTGGCTACAAAGAATATTAGATCAATATCCAAATGTTTGGATGACAAATCACATGGTTTAAAATAAGACCAATATTGTATTTGTTGAATCACTTTGTTTATTTGCTTTACATGAAATGGAATAACAATTGATAATTTTTTTGGAAGCTTTACATTTAAATTCGATTCAGCACAATGCTGAATGCTTTAATAATTGTTTAAAATAAATTTTTTTTATTTGAAGTTTAAACTCGTCTTGTTTCAATTGATTGTATAAAAAAATTTTCTAAATTTTATAAAAAATAAAAAAGATTCAATAAATATTCTTATTCTGATTTTTGAATGAAATTAATCCTTTAAAATTTAATAAATTAAATATAGAATAAAAATTTAAAAATGGTTATAGATATTAAAATCCTCTTAAAAATTTAAAATAAGCTTCGCAAAAAAATGAAAAGCTTTTTTCTATTAAACTTTCAACGTTATGAATCACTCTCTTACAGCACTAATGCGTCAAATGAACGAAACAACGCTTAAGCCCAAAAAATATTCAAAATGCCAAACAAACTACTTTTGGATTTGCTCCAGCAAATTCCACTGTAAATAAACTAATTCATCCTTTCTAAAACAACAATAATTAAAATTCCTTAGAACACAATAACAACATAAAAATAGTAAATTTTTTTAGTGCTATTAATTTAGATATTTTTCTATTACAATAGATATTTTTTTAACTTAATTATATTTTCATTAAAATTAGCAATCTACAAAACATATATGGGCCGTTTTTTATATAATCAACTCAGAATTCAACGTTCAACTAAACTAAAGTTTATCTTGGTGAAAAGAAGAAAAAATGCAGTTTTTTGAAAATTTTGGAGTAATAGACAATGAGGTTTTTTATTAAAAACGAACGCTAAGAGAAACATGAATAAATTATTTTTCGCTAATTATTAATCGATTTTCTTAAATTTTAAGAAAGTATTAAATTCTTTGAAATAGTTGGCCCTTTTTAAATAGTTTTAAATTCTTTCAAATACTTGGTTCTTTTTCTATCTATATTTATGGTTCTCTTACTTTCTTTTTTTAAAATAGTTTTAAATTCTTTCAAATACTTGTTTCTTTTTTTATATATATTTATGGTTCTCTTACTTTCTTTTTTTAAAATAGTTTTAAATTCTTTCAAATACTTGTTTCTTTTTATATATATTTATGGTTCTCTTACTTTCTTTTTTTAAAATAGTTTTAAATTCTTTCAAATACTTGTTTCTTTTTATATATATTTATGGTTCTCTTACTTTCTTTTTTTAAAATAGTATTAAATTATTAAAATTACTGTTTCAAAATTCTAAAAAAAAAACTAAAAAGAACCTGAACCCAACCCTAACCTTAAAACTGAAAGAACCCAAAAAAAATCCTGAAAGAATCTTTAATTTTTGATACTAATTGAAAAACTAACAAAACAAAAAAAACAAAAGAACCTTAAAGAACCTTATATTACTGTTTTAAAATACTAGATAATAAAATAAAAAAAAACTTAAAAGAACCAAAAAATTTTTATTTAAGAGAACTTTTATTTGTTTTTTTTCTCATTGTCAATGCATGAAATTTTGAAAAATATTTTTTTTAAAAATACTTTCGTGTTTCTATTCGGTGTACTAACTAAAAAGCAAACCTCCAACGAATTTTTTTAGTTTTACTAATGTGAAGTTTCTTTTTTAATTTTTTAGTTTTTTTTCTAGCTTCAAGGGATTCTTTCTTTATATCTTTCTTTTCTTCATTTTATTTCAAATTCAAATAAAAAATCCTTTAGGATTAGAAATTTTCCAGAGAATATTCAAATCACTTACCTTTAATTAATTAAAATAAAATTAGTTTAAATAAATTTTTCAAATCTAAAGTTAGACTCAAAAAGAATTCAGTTTCACCAAGTGCTTAAAAATAAAACAATTTTTTAAGAGTTATTTAATTTTTTTTTTTAAAATTAATGTATTTTTATATCTAAATTTGTATTTTGGCTGTTATGTACACTTTGGAAAAATTTTATAATTTAAATTTTTAGAGAAATTTTAATTAAAGCCCTCTTAATAAAGCTGAATTGATTGAGCATTTTAGTATTTAAAGAAGAAAAGTGAACTATGAAATTGCTTTTAGAGCTTCAATTTTGTCCATGCTATTCATTTGATTTAATCACAAAATCTAAAATTATTAAAATATTTCTCTCAAAAGATCCTATTGAAATTCAAAAGTGTAGAAATGAAATATCCAGTTGATTTTATTTCAAAACTTCGTAAATTTTATTTTTATTTATTTAGTTTTGAATTTTTAAAGTATTATTTACCAAATCACAAACTATTTAAAATCATATCAAGTTTAAAACATTACCGAAACAAATTGATCAAATTTTACTAGCATTGCTAAAAAATTATCATTATAAATGATAAACTGAAATGATAAACTGACAATGAAAAATTGTTTCAACTTTGATTTTGCTTCTTGTTCCATAATTTAAAATTGTAATATAGCGACATCTCTGTCGATATCACTGGATTAGGTTAATTAATTATACCCTGAGCGTTTAATTAAGCATAAATAGCTGCTCTTAAACGTCTAACAATGAGATCGAATAGACGGGCCCAAGGGTACTAATTTAAACATTACCACAATGCAGAAAACTAATAATTAAGTCAATAAATTATTATTATTCAAGAATAAAAAATAAATAGATAAATAGAATTTTTTTTCACCAATCTTATCAGTTTCGATCTAGCACAAAATTTTACTGAAATATAAATTTTAATTTTTAGGCTATTTTTATTTTATTATTTTTAATTAATTTCAAATAACTAATTTACATCAGAATGGTATTGACCTTAAACAGATAATTCTTATATCTAAAATAAAAATAAAATGAAAATTTTTTTTTTATTTTTTATAATTTTTATTTAGTTCAAGCAGCTTGTTTTATAGGTCTATAAACTCCAACGACTACAGCATGATCTCTTTCGTAAGGTTCCAAAGTCAATTGTTCTTTAGGCTTAAGTTTTTCTGATTGTAATTTTTTAACTTCAGAAGCAAAAACGGCTTCTGGTGTAGCTGTTGAATCAATGCAGCTTGCCTAATAGATAATAATTTGATTTCAATAAAAATAATATTTTAATTTTTGTATATTACCTTAATTGAAATTACAAAATGACCACCATTTTTTAAAAAATTGTGAGCATTCAATGCCACAATACGAGCTTGATCTGGCTGAGCAACATCAGCAAAAACAACATCAACCATGCCGACCAACATTCTGTATTTATGTGGATGTCTAGCATCTTCAATTATCGGAATGATATTTGTTCTTTTTTTGGCTACATTAATTAAATCTCTTCCAGATCGATGCGAAAACTCGACTGCATATACAAGTCCCTCTGGTCCGACAATATCGGATACATGTGACACAGTTGTTCCGCTGGCAGCACCAAGATAGAGCACTTTAGCACCTGGCTTTATGTGAATTTGATCAACACCACCCAAAATAGCGGCGCCCAATTTAGATCTGAATGGATTCCATACTCTGTATTCAATTTTTTCACCATTCTCACCCTAAAAGAATTATGAATTAAATTTTTTGAAATTTTAACATAAAAGTTTTTTACATCGACTTGGATTTTTTTTTCATTGTAAACAGTATCCCCTGGGACAAGATTTCTGGTCAAAAGAAGATCGTCATTTTTGCTACGTGCGACAAATACTCCGGCATGTCTATGTGGCTCAACAACCACTTTTTTAGCACCACCTGGACCTGCTCTTCCACCTCTAGCTCCACCTCGACCTCCTCTAGGTCCTCCTCGGGGTGCACCTCGGCCACCAACACCACCACCACGGGTTTTATTAAATCCACCACGATCGCCACCACCGCCTCTTCCTCCCCTAAAGCCGCCACGATCTCCGCCACCTCCGCGGCCTCCTCGAAAACCTCCTCGCGAACCTCCTCTGAAATCTGGTCTACCCATTTTTTTTTATTTATCTAAACTGAACATAAACAAAATATACAAAACATGTGCTTTTTTAAATTTAAATCGTTTTTTTTTTTGAAAAAAAAATAATGAATTTTAGGTAAAAAGTATGTTCTTTTTATTTTAGAGTTTATTCATTGCATATATTCATAGTCTAAAAATGTGTATTTTTTAAGCTATCCTATAATTTTTGCATGATTTGTGAATCAAATATAATTTGCATTTTAAATTTTAGATATATTTTATTCTAAGTAAATTGAAATTTTTAATACACACGTGTTCAGAAATTTAGTCTTAAGATTTAAATTTTTTTTTCTAATTTTTGACTTTTAAATAGAAATAAAAAAATAAAAACTTGAAAAATTCAAATTTATTTAGATTTTTTTCGTAAATAAAATCACTATTTTAGGTTTTTAAAGATTAAAAAAAAATTTTTTAGTAAATTAGTTTTTAAAAAATCCACTAAAAAGAATCAAACTTTTGTCCACTATTTTTAAAAGTTCAATTTATTTTTCAAAACTACTATTAGATCTAAACTAAAATTGTGTTGAGAATGATTTTTTAATTCTATAAATTATATGAATTTACATAGCCTCCATAGCTCAGTGGTTAGAGCACCAGTCTTGTAAACTGGGGGTCGGGAGTTCGATCCTCCCTGGGGGCTCTTTTTTCATTTTTAATCATCTTTGGTAAGATTAATTGGCCAATAGTACAATGAAATATTATCTGAAAATATTACTTAAAATTTAAAAAATGCTAGCAATTGTAAATTTTTCATTTTATTTTTTTTTCATCTATTTATAATGGGGGCTATTAAAAATTCCCTAATAGAAAGGATGTTCTTTTTAGTTAAGAAAATTTTATCTTTTAAGTTTAAATTTTTTTTTACCCTTTTGAAACAGAGGCTACTGCATCGAGTTTATCATCTACACTGCAACTTTTACCCAAACGAAACCGGTCCTCCATTTTTTGATGAAATGGGTTTAAACATGCGCCCTGTATTGCAGAGATATTTTGAAGATTTTTCCTTGCATGACTTGTAATGTAATTTTTAAATTTTTTTTTTCAAGAAGCCTTTTTTTTGAACAAAACTATTTTGATGAATTAATAAGTTGAAAAATAATCAAGAAATTTTAAATAAAATTAAATAATTAAAGAAATATTATATTTTCTAACAATTTTATAAATAAAAGATATGTTATTCAATTAATTTACCCTAAAAACTCAAATATATTTATTAAATACTGAATATTTATGGTTGATAAGAACCAAGATAATGAAATACTGTATTAATTGCAAAGGCAATTCGTAATTAGTTTAAAAAGTTAAATAAACTGTCAAAGTTGGTCTTCTTTGACTACGTTTTTTTTCTAATGGCTTGTTGGCAACATCATCTTTTTTTATATTTAAAAATACACAAGTTATATCGAAGTTATATATGAGAAGAAAATAACATTATTCAAAGAGAAGACGCGAAAACACCGACCTTTGGATAATTTAACATGACATGATGCCATTGCTATTTGAGTTTGAGTGAAAAATTATTTTTGTTCAAATGAATTATTATTCAAGTACTAGATGATTTAAAAGGTAATTTAAAATAAATAAAGAATTTTAATAAAATAAATATTGTTATTTTAGAATTGAAAAAGCTTTTTTTCAAGTTATTTTAGTAAAAAAGAGATAAATTTAGTGTTCATTAAATAATAAAGTAATGTTTAGAAATAATATAATTTTTTTACTAATTCTCCAAATGCAACAAAGTGCAAAATTCTAAATGGCTTCAATAGTTGAATTCTTCTAATTAGATGCAGAATCTGTTCAAAATAGACTAAAGCACAATTTTCCCAATTTAAATTATTCAAGTTTGCAGAGTTTTATCAGAATGTTCTTAATAATGCAACTATGAATGTTGCACCGTGTTGCATTTACAAAACTGATGATCTTTTAAAAAAACAATTTTGAAGAATTTTTAACATTGTGTTTAATTTTATTGTACTAATAAATTTGATAAAACCTATTTTTATAATAAATAAAAACAAAAAGAGCTGAATTTTTTTATTTGAATTTTATTAATTACTCTTTTTTTTTTTTTTAAATATAGGTAATCAAAAAGATAAATGAAAAAAAATTTACACTCAAATAATTAAAGATGTTTCCAATTCTAAAACTTTACTTTTTTTGCTTATTTTTCATAAATACAAAATGGAATACTCAGCCATTATCAATTTATCTTTGTTACCTTAAAATTGAAACAAATGAACACAGTTTATTTATTTAGATAATAAGAAATGAAAAAAAAAAAACAATTTTATGGAAATGTTTTTTATCTTGATCGTGATCTCGAAAAAGAACTAGACGACGAGCTAGAATCGCTTCTGCGCGACCTACCCGAAGATTTTTTTCTGCTAGAGCTTCTTTCACGTCTTGAGCTCGACTTTTTGTAGCGATCACGCGAACTAGACCTGGAATAAGATCTTTTCCTATTCCTAGTCTTCTTATGTCTTGAATCCGAACGACTTCTGTGTCGTCTACTTTTATGTCTTCTATCTTCTTCATCACTGTCATCGCTGTACCTTTTCCGTCTTTCTTTCCTGGGCGATTTAGATCTGCGGCTGCGTCGCCTCGAACGCGATCTACTCCTCGATCGTCTTGATTTCTTTTTCTCCTCATTAAAACTATCAGCCATTTTTTTTTCAAATTCTTTCAATTTTCTCTCGGCTCTTTCCCTCAAGAAGTCAACATCCTCTTCTAAATCCATCTTTTCGTCCTCATTATCAGCCTCTTCTTCATCATCAGCATAAGCCAAATTCAATGATTTACTTGAATTTTTTAATTGCTGACGTATCTTCAATTCTTTTTCATAATTAACAACATGCTTGGCAATCGAGTTCAATTCGGAATTAGTCACTTCCAAAAGTATTTCCGTCATCCATGACTTCAACAAACCCATCTATAAAATAAATTAGTTAAGCGAAAATTAAAATAAGACAAATCAATTTTACGATTATTTCTTGTTTTTCTTCTTCGTTCAATTCGGCTAGTTTTTTTTGTCTTTCTTTTTCGCGTTCACGTTCACGTTCTCTCTCTCTTTCTCTTCTCTCTCGCTCACGGTCACTTTCGATTCGTAGCTTCGGCAAGTTCAAACTTCTCTCTTCAGGCACTTGCACTTCCTCCTCGTCCTCATTCGAAAAAACTACTTTTGGCTTAATAAAAAAAAAAAAAATTTAATTATTTACACAACAAAAATCAAAATCTCACATTTAATTTAGGCTGTGATTTGGCACATTCTTGCTTTTTCTTGTTCATTTTTTCAAGCTCGTCTCTAAGCCACGAAGGCAGTTGTTTTTGAGTTTTTTCAGTCAGAACTGGATCAGATCCAGATGATGACAACGTGTTAGGACTTTCTCCACTAGGTTCATTCAACTTTATAATCGTTAAAAAATATAGAATAAATTAGTATCTGTAAAAAAGAAGATTTTATGTGATGCTTATTCATACCGTTAGGAGAAAATATAGAACACAAAAATTTAAATTTTTTTTACTGTTTTATAATACTAAACAAAAAAATATGTGTTTACTTTGGATTGATCGTATGCGGCAAATAAAGGTTTAGGTTTACTAGAAATTGTGGAATCAGTATTTTGAGAATGATCACCACCATTGACAACTGCGACTGCGGCAGCTTTAAGCAAAGCGCTGTTGGAGTAACGGGTTTTAAGAATTGATTTTTTTTGACTAAAACCATCAGCATTTTTGTCAGGAGGAGGAGGTGGTGGATTGCTAATTACATCTGGATCAATACTAGAAACAGCTGCAGCATGTGCAGTTGCAACCATTTGCATATGTTGTTGATATTGAGTTTGTAACCATTGCTCATAAGTTTCTTTATATTGAAGCCATTGTTGAGCTGCTAAGCCCCAATCAACTGAATTCGTATCATTAGTTCCTGATTGCCACATTTGAATGCCAAAATTAAAGCAAAAATCTAAAAAAAAAATGTATTTTTTCTGGCAGAAAAATAAATTACTAATATAATTAGAAAAAATTCGGCGAAAAAAAATGTATAAGATAAAAATTTAAAAAAAAAAATAAATTATTAAAAAGCAGATAAATTAAGAAATAAATAGATTCATAATACAATGTCAAAAATTAAGTCTCATTTAAGAAAAAAATTAGAATAGTCTAAACTAATGAAGAGA
>PJRA01000077.1:755688-771806 GCA_016987375.1 Brachionus koreanus
AACCGCATTAAATTAAAGTTGAAGGAATTTGACTTAAATTTTGTGAAATCCCTTATGGCGGGGGTCAAAGCAAAGCTCAGAAAAATCGGTCACCCGTTATAGATATAGTTATAGTTATGCATCACCCGTTATAGAGAAAGAGTTATTAAAAAGATATTTTAAAGTAATACACAATAAATAATAATAAAAATTAAAGTAGGCTAAGCTTAATACTATAGTTAATTTCATAAACTTAATTGAATCAACTAGACCACGATTTTCCTCGATAAATAAATGAGCGATAATTGCTAGAGAAGTCATTAAACTAAATCCATAACATCAATATGAGTTTTTTTCTCTACATTATTTATAATTCTTTTTATAAAACTTTCTTGATAAAACTTTTTATAATTCCCGCGAAATAAAAGTCAAGATATTCCACTATACTGAGCTATTGGAAAAAGAATATCTTGTGTTTTGTGTTTAGTTGTTCAATCATCTCTAAATTTTAATAAGAAATCTAATTAAAATTTCTTGGTTCTTAGTGCTCTTTTAATTAATAAATTTGTCTTAATACTAGAAGCACAAAACGAGTCAAAATGACTCGTTTGAAAATTTTTTGAAAAAATTTTTCAAATGAATCAAGTCAAGTCAAGCTCTTGATTTGAAATGACTTGGACTCTTATGCAAGTTATATACAAAAAAAATGTGTTTTAAAAAACTTGTTTATTTGGTTTGAATTATCGAATCATTCATTACAAGAAAAAAAAAGAAAAACTATTATTAAAATGCCATCAAAACTGGATTCTAAATTTCATACAAATATCTAAAAAAATTTTTACAAAATTATAATTCATCATCTAGATCACTATTAGCTATAAAATCATCAGAACTATCATCTGAATCTCTCTTCTTTTTTCTTTTTTTATTCGAAAGTTTTTTGGTTGAGCTTGAAAGTCCACGTTTATGCTTAGACTTACGTGGTGTAGCGCTCACCGAATCCTGTCCACTTCCATTTCCACCTGGGGTACTTGTTACTGATCGTGTCTTCTCAATGCCTTCGTATAATTTCTGCTGCAATATGCTCAATTTTGGTTCGATTCCAGGCTTTATAACTTTACTCTCATCTGATTTAGACGATTCATCTTGATCAATAGTCAATATCAATTCCTTAAACTAAATTAATTTTTATTAATAATTTTTAGAAGACATTGAAATTCATCTATAAACTTATTGTATCAAAAAAAAAATTAGTTTTGTTACACTTTTAAGATTTTAAAAAATGAAAAGCTTCAGATTTAGAAATTTTTTTAATTATTTTATTTACAGAAAGTCTGAAGAAATCTCTTGAAATTTTATTGAAAGTCTTCAAATTTCAATTAATCTTTGTCTTACAGGTTGCACTGAAAATTTTTTTTAATCTTTTGGTATAAAAAAATATTTCAATTTGTCTAGTTAACTTTTTTTTTAAATTTCATATTGTATAATCGGATTCTCAGATGTCTAATGTTTTTTCTGATTTTCCAATTTTAAGTCGAAATGTCTTTTATTAGTATTTTTTATTAGAAAAAAGAATTTTTTTTTCGAATCAGAGGCACTATTTAATCAAAAAGGAAATTTATTGAACCAAGGTTTTATGAATATAGCAAAAAATATGAATAAAAAATATATTTTTTTAATTTTCCATTACCAAACCGGTAAATTTGCTCTCTGTTTGATATTATTGATTAGTATCTTTATGCTTTTAAAATTTTAAGTCATATTACATGTTAAAATAAACATAATTGAATGCTCTACAAAATAAAGTGTCCAACTTTTGTTTATTTAATTTAAAATTTTTGAAATTTTGGTACTGTTTGGCATTATTATTGAAAAAAAAAGAACTATCAACAACAGCAGTAACTAATGAAATATTTTTGATGGAAGGTGCAAATGTGCTTAAACTAAAAAGGATACCAGATTGGTTCAAAAAATTTTAAAGTAGTGATACAAGCCTTAGGTGGAAGAAGGTAAAAGAAACATTAGAAAGGTTTTTACGAGTTCTGTAAATACAACATAATGCAACATTCAAAGTTGTTTTAATATTTGAAGTCTGCTAATGATTTGCAAAATCTCTGCAAATTGCGCTACAGCCAAATTTGTCCAAATGCTAAATTTGCAGAATTTTAACAGAATGATTCTGGTAATGCAACTTTGAATGTTGCACCATTTTGAATTAACAGAACTTGCTTTTGATATTTAGAAAAAAAGTTATAAGAATTTTAAAAATTTTGTTCTATAATAATTTTCCCAAAACTGCAGATTAAAATTTGTAGGAAATTTCTTTAAAAAAACCGCTAGATTAACAGTTTTTCGAACAGATCATACATCAGATACTTGTGATGAGAATACGATCTATTTTCAATAATAGTTAGCTTCATCTCAACCAGCTCAGTCAATTGTGAAAAGAGGACGCATTGATAAAAAAGGCCATGTTGTGTGCTTAGTGCAGGGGCAATACACTCTGAGTTGGTTGAAGAAGGTCTTGCTATAAAAACTTCGCTTCAAGAAAAATATCTTTCTTTGATTAACTGAAAGCTAGGTTTGTTTCTTTGAGATAACGCTAGATCTCAAACAGCTAGAAGAAAAATAACAAAAATAGAAGAGTTGGAAAAGGGTTATCATTTTCTAAAAGGGACAGATTTAAGAAAGATAAATAAATAATTTTTTTAGAAAGGAAAATTGATAACACACCAACATGTTCTTTTTGCTAATAAAAATTATAAATTAAAACAAATTTTACCCTAACAAAATTTGTAATTACATACCTATTTTAATTTTTTATTGACTTTTACATAACTAGAATTGGCGTCAATTGAAATTAATTAATGAATAAATAAAAAATCATAATGGTTCTTAGATAGACTAATAGACCAAGACAGTTTACAGGTACTTTGTTTAAGGTGTTGTAAAAAAAAACAAAGATTAAAAAAGTGTTCTAACATAAATTAAATAAATACTTGACATTAGCAAATATTTTTTTGTCTAAAAATTCTAACTGAATTTATTAAAAATACAAATTTTTCACAAAAATTAAAATTTTTTTAACTTTTATCTTAATTTTTTTTGGTAATAAAAAATAAAGTTTTATAAAAAGCATTTTCTTAATAGTAAAATAATTCTTTGATGAATAATTAAAAAATGAAAAAAAAGCTACCTCCAAATACTCGTTGACCAAAGACTGCTTCAATTTATCAGTATCAATAGACTCATTTTTGTATCTGTCAATGTAATCAATTATTTGTTTTGGATTAAATTTTCGATTATTTTTGCGTGAAGTCAATGGACGGTCATTTACTTTGGCGGTTTCGTTTGGCGAATAGCTTTGAATGCGCGAATCGTTAATCGAGTAGACTTCTTTGAGAAACATTTTCAATATCAACAACAAACAACAACCTTGGGCCTTGTACATGCATTCTTTAAGTGCACTCAAGTCACCGGGCAAATTCTGATACACACTCTCGTAGGTCTCGTCGTACTCGTCGTCTAATTGTCGAATTTTCGCAGTTCTAACTTCTTCGACCTCTTGTGGACACTCCAATTGACTTAGCATGACAAAATTGCTCTCCATGCTCGGACAACTCGAGCTCTGATCGACTAAATCATTTTGATTTTGTGCACTCAAATTTTCTTTAAAAGTCTGCAGCAAATTTATGCCTGTGCAAGAAATAATCAAATCAATTTGATGTATTAGAAACAGTGGCTCGTCCAGAAGCTGATAGGGAAAATAGGCCAAATTATCGGCTATGTACAGCTTGTGTTCCAAAGTCGTGTGATTACTAGTCGACGAATCGTCGAACATTTTCAGCAATTGCTGCACGAATGCTCGACGATATGAGCGATTCGAGCGTATCAGCGAATACAAGTGATGATTTAGACTTAGCACTTCGTTGTTTTCGCTGAAACCGCGCACAGTCGACTCGGTCTTCAGAGTGCACTTGTGCAACATGAACGACACATTTACGCCGGCTATTGACTTGGACTGGACAAAATTAGGATGAGCCTTCTGCAAATTGGTCAAATGGACCAGAGATTTGGTCTGAATCTTGAGATCAGAGTCGGTTGTCATGGCAACCAAATAGGGAACGCACTCGATCGGATATACCAGGCCTTGATTCAATATCATACTCAAACAAGTGAACACACTCAGCCGTACTTGCACATTGGCTGTCAAATAGGAGTCAAGAATGGGCCTCAAGTAGCACTGCACTATTGTGGACGCCATGCCCGATTGAACATCGAGCATTTCTTTCAAATCGTCTTTGCAGTGCGTTTTGGCCAGCTGGGCGCTTTTCACCAAATTTCGCTTGTCCTCCTCATTTAAATAGTCCGTCAAATTGGTAAACACTTGTGCCTTTAGAGCAAATGGATGCTTGTTCTCCTCGGACTTGATGTATTTTAGATACAAATTTTTAACTTGGTCTTTTATCATGAACTCGCTGTTTGTTGTCAAAAAAAAGCCCAATCCCTGCAACGATTTCAATTGTACATCTGAATCAAAGTTGAGCAAAAAATGCATGAACAAATCGAACAGGCTGTTTTTGGAGCAAACGTTGAACTCTTTGAACTGTTCAGAGTCCAAGTCAAAATGCTTTGATAGTAAGCCCAGTGTGTACAATACTCTGTACAGCATAGGCTTGGCATTGGACTCAATGCGATCAGGCTTAATGCTTTGACGCAAATAGAGAGCGTTTTTGTAAAATTTATTCAAACAATCAGCAGCTAATTTGTAATTGTGCGTGAGCTTGTTGACTACATTGCCCAAACAACTAATACAGCTGCTGACAATCATCATGCCACTTTGAAATATCAATTTGCATAGACTTTCTTCCAAAGATAGAAGAAAACTGTTCGACGGCGACTGCAACAATGGCACTACACATTCGAGAATACGCGCCGCACTATTTATAATCAGCGAATCTGTTGCAGTTGTTGATTTTATGTTCAAATAGGGCAGTAGAGTCTCGGCATGTGTTACTAAATAGTCCGGCTTTATTTTGCTCAATAGATACAATGTGGCCAACGAGGAGACTAATTGTGGCGTGTTCGAATTGGCCTCGGTACTGAGCACATTGTCAATTAGACAATCGACAATTTCTTTGCAAGATTTTTCCACTTCTCTCGAGCGGCTTAGCAAGAGCTCTTTTTCGCTCGAGTCCTTGTTCTCGTCGTGATGAACCGTTTGAGAGACGATTAGAGCGGCAAAAAGACTCTCGAATATGTCCATGCTGGTCGGATTGTTGATCACATTGAATTCGTTGACCACTTCGACCAGATTTTGCACTCTCTCGCTTCGTTGCTCTTTGAGACACGGCGCGAACCAAATCTGATAAAACGTGTCAATGACCAGCTTTTTTATGTTCTCTTCGTCATTGATGCGTCTCAGTATGCGCACACATATCTCTTTTTTGTGCTCGAAACGCGGCTGATTGAGGCAAATATCGCGCAGTATTTTGATAACGCGTTTGCGTACACTGACGCCCACGTCCAATATTCTGTCCGATAAAAGCTTATAGTAATGATTGGTCAATTCGGGCATTATTGTAATAAATCGTCCGATTAGATCGACGGACGCTTCGCGCACACTTATTGTCTGATGCAGAAAATTAGCCTCTACACACATGTAGACTTTTTGCTTGAGCAGTATGTGCGGATCGGCTTCGATAACCAACGACAAACACTTGATTGCTTTAGAGCGAACTTGTGTCGGCGTATTGCCATCGCTGCCAGTCAAATTAACTATATTCAATAGGTAAAAATCAAAATTTTTGTCCAAATTTTTTTTCAGCGATATCAAATATTTGGTCAAAAAAAATGCCTCGCTTGCATCTAAATTGGTGTTGGTGTTTTTGTTCTCGAACAAAGCGTATATTTTGTGTCTCAACTCGTTTTGTGTGTTTACTGCATCGACTCGTTGTTCGCCATGCTCCATTTCTTCGCTACCAGCATGCATGTTCACTTCTTTGAGCCATTGGGATATTAGAAAATTTTTCGCATATTTGTGCAATTGATCATTGCCAATCAAACTATTCAAGTAGGTTATTAAACACGTTTGTAAGACACTAATTGTGTCGGTGTCCGTAATTTGAGACGATGTTTTAATGGACAATTTTTCGAGTATTTTGTGAATGCGATTCGGGTATTTTTGATACTCGAGCGAGTCCTTTCTCAGCTGAGACACTATGATGCCCAAGTATTCTAGCGAGTTGACCCGACTGGGCACATCGACTTGTTCGTTCTGAATCTGATTGATCAATATAAGTCCCAGTAGGTTTAGGATTATTTCGGACACGGGCCACTCGGGTTTGTTCGCCGTGACCAGTAGATCCTGAATAAAATTTTCGAACAAAGGTCGAAAGTCAAAGTCCGCTTGTTTTACTTTGCATTTCGAGAAAAAATGTGACAAAAATTTCTTGGCTGTTTCGTTGGCTTGTTCGTAAGTGTTGAGTAGAAACGTTTCTTTTTGTTCGAAAGTGACTTCTGAGTCTTCGGCGCCATTTTCGTCTACGGTGTTCACTTCGGACTGTACTAGCTGAAGCACCAGGGCGGTAAACATTTGAATCGAGTCGCCACTAAAGCACTTGTATGAGCGACAAGTGCGCTTCGTCTGATGCAGCTTGGCCAACGAGGCCAGAATGTCGTCGAGAACAAGCTGACGGTGACGTTCATATCTACTAAATATGTTTGTGAGTATTTTAAGTGTTTCTAGCTGAATATCGTTTATGTTTTCGACAAAAAAACACATGACGGACAGAGATGTTAGAGTAATGACTATGGTGTCGGTCAAGTCGACTTGAGTCAGCAGTTGGCTGGTAAAGCCGAGCATTTCGCGCATTCGATTGTACAAATGGTTTATGTGTTTCGGATTCAAGACTGATTTGTTTGAATTCGGAAGAGATTGAGTGAATAGTTTACGTTTAGACACTGGCTTGGAATCTGACGACGATTTGTACACAGGATCGTAGTGCGGGAATATTATTTCGTTTAGAATTAGCTTTTGAAATATACCTATTTGTTCGATTAGGTCTTCGATTATTAGCTCTTTGGATATTTTATCTGATGTCATTATTATCAATGACAATATACAGCAGTCCGAAGCTCGTAGAACTTTATCGATTAGAATGTCTTTTAAAAATTTTTCTTCATTTGATTCCTTTGGAAAAATATTTTTAAAAATTTCTTTGCTTAAACAATTTTTTTTAATTCCAAAATGCTTGGAGTATAAAATATAAATTTTGATATTTTTTTTACTGTGATAAATTTTTCAATTTTTGAAGAGAAAATAACAATAATAAGACTTAAAACTGACTTTTTGATTTCTAAACAGAAAGTATAATACTTATTTTACTTTTAAACAAGTATTTAAATAAGAATTTAAGTATATTTATTTTATTCTTATGCTAGTATAAAATATTATTATTATTATTATTATTTTATTAGTTTAAAGCCCTATGGGTAAAAATACGAGAAAAATTACATAAAATTAAGTAAAAAAAAATAAAGAATAATTTGTACATTTGTAATATTTACTAAGTATAAAAGCCTACTCTTAATAGATCATTCAAAATTTTATAATAGTGAAAGTATTCTAAATTTAACTTCATATTAATTTTTATTTGCGAACATAAAAACTTGACCGAGTCAACCAAGCAACGGTTTTTGTCTTAGGATACATGGTCAATTATGGCGATTGAGGTCTTTGGACTGAAACTCATTACATCCATATGTATTTTCTTCTCTAGATACTTGAGCTGCTTGCAGTAAGATGTATTTTTCTGTTCAAAGAGTGAATAATCCGAATGCAAAAACGTCAACAATTCCCAGAACATTTTACTATTCCTTAATTGCTTCATAAAAATATTTTATGTTTCATATATAATTGTTCTACCGATTCAAGGCGTAGAGCCTCTAACATCGGTCTGAATCTGGTAAAATATATTCCCATATACATTTATACTTTCCTCAAAAGTCTTTATTACAAAAAAAAAACAAAACTTTTTTTTCGTAATATAAATATGTATTACAGAAAAGAAGAATTAAAAAAGTTAGTTTTAAGTCTTATTTTTAATATTTTCTTTTCAAAAATTGAAAAATTTATTAAAGAAAAAAAATATTAAAATGTCTCACTACTCATTTGCATAAAAGTATTTTTATTAGCCATCCTTAATAGTAAAATTTCCTACTAAAACACTGACACTTTTTTTTGTTGAAAATTTACTGATCCCCATTTATTTTTCAAAACAAATTTGGCATACATAATATTTTGGCATACATTTAAGTTTGAAACTTTCTGAGCTTCCTAAAAAATTTAAAAAAATTTCTTAGATTTTTATAGGGTCATGTTTTTCTTCTATAAATGTTTTTAAAAAACATAAAACTTATGAGACAAAAATCAAGCATTATTTTAGAAAATCTCTTTTTAGATTTGACTAGTTAGGTATCAGTAATCGATAAGATTTTTTAAATAAATTTAGTTGTTTATTGAATTGATATAAAATGGCACAATTGATGACATGCAGAATGGTTTAAAGTACTTTGTCTGTGAATTTTTTTAAATTGAATTAAATGAATAAAAAAAAATAAATTTAATTTAAAAAAGGCGTTTCTATGTTACAAGAATAAAAAACCGTCAGAAAATTAACTTGAGGTATTTTCTAATTGATTGACTTCAAGAAAGCCTTTGATAGCATACACAGGGAAGCCCTGTGGGCAATATTAAGATCATATGGCATAGCACAGAAAATAGTACGACACTTTTCCTAATACTTTTTGATTATGTTATGAAGAAAACTAATGTCAGTGCGAGGGGTAAGACTTAGACTTTGCGGATGATCTGGTGTTAATATCTAATACAGAAAAACAAATGCATATGAAGACACAATATTTTGCGAAAAATGTTAACCCAACTGGACTCGAAATAAATGTGGCCAAAACGAAAGTTATGTGCTTAAACACCAAATTGGATACCCCAATTACCATCGATGATTCACGAGTCGATTGTGTAAACGAATTTACACACTTAGGAAGCACCATCAGTACAGCATTGGGAGCACAAAGAGACATTAAGAAAAGACTTGCTAAAATCCGACCAGCATGGAAATCAATCAGCTATAGTTAAGAAAAAAACTCAAACTATAGAAATATTTTGTAAGCTGTGAAGGAAGTGAAGGTTGAGGAATGTGTAAATCTGACAAAAGAATTCTAAATACCTTCCATTCTTTGACCATTGTGAGTTTGGAACAAATAATAATAATGTAATATTCAGTGTCAGTGTCTAAAAATCGCTATGCAAAATTTTCACCCAAATTTATTGTGTGCAAGAACTAAAATTAAATTTAAAAATTTTTCTAATGCATATACTGTTTTGCACAATTGCAGAGCTTTTACAGACACTAAGTTTAAGTGAATTAATCTTTATATGAGCTAATAAATTTTGCAGAACGACTTTAAGAAACTTAGAAAAAAAGCAGTTTTAAATTTTTTCGTTTTTGTTTTTATTTTATTTTTGAAAAATGAAAAATTTTTTGAATTTAAAACTGTGAATTAATCTTTTAAAAATAAAGTAGGACTTTTGAAAATTTGATTAACGGTACTGAAAATAAAGTGAGCGTTTAAAAACGAACAATTACGCTTATTATCAGAAAGCACAGAAAATTTTTTTTTAAAATAAATCTGAGTAAATAACTTTTCAAAAAAAAAGAAATTGTGAATTTTGAAGCAGATAATTTAAAAATAATATCTTTTTATTCTATAAGTTAATTATCTAAGCAAAAATAATCGCTTCGGTTTTAAAAATTTTTCCTTGTTTTTCAATTCTAAAATTCACAATGTCTAGTAAAAAATGAGTGTTGACCACTTTGATGACAGTGATGTTAATCAAAATCATACTAATCAATAATTTTTTTTTTAAGTTAAATTACCTCGTTCATTATATGAAGCGAACGTATTCCATCTTTTATATTGTAAAAAATTAAATTTTGCAATTTAAGTAGATTTTCTTTTTTTAAAAAATTAATTGACGAGTATGTGTAAACTTTGAATGCTTCTTGGGCCATATCAGCACATAATTGACGACTTATTAAATATTCACTGGGTATATCCTGTTCCAAGTCTTTATTGCTATTCATTTGCTGCAATTCATTCTCAAAAGAATCCAGTAAGTCTTCTAACAACTGGCTCAATCGTTTCAACGAGTGATGCTCATTGGATTGGTCAGATTCTATCTTTTGATTTACTGGTAATATTTTCTTAGGCATTGTTTTGTCAACAATCTTTTTTTTTAATTTGATTTCGTCCTCACTGTCACTCGATTCCTCTTTTACTTTCGTTTTTGGTACGCGTGTTCTTCTAGAGCCCATTATGTCATAGCCCTCGGCTGCCAACTGCTGTATTAGCTCGGGAGTGAAATCATCTGGCAAATCTTTGTTGACTTTGTTATAAAAGCTAGTCGGATTTATTGTTTCTTTTTCAACTTTAGGTGGCTTTGAATCTATTTTATTAACTTTTGGTAGTTTAGGCTCAATTTGTGTTAGTTTTTTCTCAACTGTTTCATTTTTAGGTAATTTAGGTTCTATTTTGTCGGTTTTTGGAAGTTTATTCTCTGTCGCTTCAGTTTTTGGTGATTGCTTGCTACTAACATTTATTTGGCTCTGTTGGGTAAATTGAATATTACCAAGTTTGCTATTAAATATATTGTCATCATAGGCCAGAAGAGATTTTAATATTGGTGGGTAAGGAACATTTTTTATCTGATCTTTTTGGATCAGTTCAATTTTGGATGAATCGACTTGCTTCAGCAGAGAGCATATTGATTGTACTAGTAAATTATCGGCACTGTTTATTAATTTGGCTGAATGCTCATAATAGCAGTCATCAATTAGAGAAAGTGAACCAAAGTCTGTGTCTAAGTCAAGAAGTCGTTTATCAATTGGCCGTACTAACGGAATTTCTCTCAAAGTGTCGCTTAGATTTGATATAGAGCTAAAACTTAATATGGGAACGGATGAAATTCCATTGCTAGTTGAGCCAATTTCACATGGCGATGCTGACGAAATTGACATTTTAGAAAATAATGATTTTGAATGTTAGTTTTTTTTTTCATTTTAAGTTATATATTATTATTTTGTTTTGTCTAGAAGAGATGTAAAATATTTAGTCTTATAGAAATCTCTTTTTATTTGCGAAAAAAAGAATTACTTTATTAAATAAATTTTATATTTTTTTACGCGTTATGCTATTTATTTTCTTTTTCATAATGTATATTTTTTTAGATTAAAAATTTGAAAAAACTGTTGATTTATCTTAAGACTAAAGGAATATTTATGTGAGATTTTACGTTAAAAGAAGTATAAATTTCATAGAAAATTTAATCATATTTTGATTAATTTAAAAATTTATTGAAAAATAAAATTGAAAGGAATAAAACCAATTTTTATAAATAAATATAAGAATAAAAAAATGCATTTATTTCAAAAAAGTTCATTAAAAAATTATAAGATTTAAATAAAATTTAATTCCATGTTTAATTTGTGGGACAATTTGTTAAATAAAATTAGTGTTAAAAGTCCTAAAAATTGTTTTTTTAACTAAAATTACTTTTTATATCACTAAAATCAATGTATTATATAAATATTCTTCATTTATATAAAAAAATTCTATATAAATAAAAATGAACATGATTTTTACCAACATTCTACAAGCAAAGATAAATTTATACGCGTCAAGTTTAATTAATATTAAAAAGGAAAGACCTTTAAATATCGATGTTGAAATATACAACATTCAAGCCTTCAATTTATAATAAAATTAAATTTTTCCTATATTGATTGCCCCGAACAGCTTTGTTCCTTCTTTTCTGCTCCCCATTCCAAAAAATATATTTAAGATTTGATGATATTTTATGTAAATTATAACCATGCATTTCATAACGTTATATTTGATCATGTAAATTAACGTTATTATATGTAAAAAATTGTAATTTTATGACAAATTTCGTAAAATGGCATAAAATGACTTTCGTAATATCACGATAATTAACCAGAAAAAACGTAATTTAACGTTAAATAACGTTAATTTACGTAAAATTAAAGTTCTTCAAAAAAGTCAAAAAAACAATGGATTTTGGCTCTTTTTTGAATTTTTCCATTTAAAAATTGAAATTGCTATTTTCTGATTATTTTTCTAGCGTTTTGCATCGATCATTTTTTAAGCTATTTACTGCTCTAACACAGCTAACCCAAATTAGTGATCTACATATTAATAAAAATCTCAATTTTAAATATTATAAGTTTTTCAAATTAAAAAAATTTTAATCAGTAGACTATGATTTAAGAATTAAAATTGTAGGATCTCTAATTAATTTATTTGTGAACATACCAACATTGAATTGATTTAGTGAAGCTTGTTGTCCATTAAACATTTAATTCTAACTCTGCTTGCAGTTTGTTAAGTAGAAGACTATGCATGATGCAACCCAGTTTGGAGATTTTATTTGATTCTTTTTCTTATATAACTTCTATTATACATTCTTAATATTTTATTAAAATAAATAATAAAAACTGAATTAGTAAATTTTTTATCGTTTTTGTTTTTTTTTTACTGAATTATTGCAAATTTTTTACTAGATTTGAGGATTATTTAGTTAATTAATCATATTCTAAAAAATAATAAAAAAAATTTTAATTTTTTTGATTCAAAAGTTTAAAATTTCATTTCGCTTTATCACTTCGATCCCAATAAATAGTATCAAAAATGAGTATTTTATTTATCTATTTAAACTTAATAACCAAGACAACTTATATATCAAAGTTTCTCTGTTCAATCTTAATTAAAAATAAAAAAGGAACCGAATCAAATTTTTATTCCTAAAATTTTCTAAATAATATTTTAGAAAGAATTTTTTATTACTAAATTTATTTTTTTTAATTAGAATCTTTATCTATTAATTCAATGGAAATATTGTTTCGAAGAGCTGTGCATTTTTTATGCTATTTTCACATAGAATTTTCACTTGCATTTGAAATTTTTCTTAAACTAATGTTAATTTTGTTTTTTCTTTTGAAGTGTATTGCTTGCAAATTGTTATTTTATTACAATTATTATCAGTTATGTAATTGGAAATTTTGTGAAATCCGAACAAGTCTTCAGCTTGAAATTTAAAAATGAATTTAAGAAATAGGACTAGTCAAAAAATCAATTACCTTCAAGAAGACTCTAGTTTCGAGGATGATTTTAAAGAAGCTATTACCAGTAAATCAAGCAAAAAAAGAAAGAGTCAAGATAAAAAAGTTAATTCAAAAGCCAAAATGGAAAGTGAATATTTCAACAAAGAAGATTGTTCTGTTAGTGAGGACGAACAGGTTAAAAAAAAGCTAAAAAAGAACGAGAAAAAACCTATAAAAAAAAAAGAAAATGTAAAAACAAAAAAAAATTATACAATTGAACCGAAAGAAGAGCCATTGCTAGTTCAAGATGTAAAAACAGAACTGAATAAAATCGAAAACATTGAGAACAAAATTGATTTGTTGCTTAAATTTGAGTCAAATACTTTAAAAAATGATACTCAAGTCAAAAATTCAAATATGGTCTCTGAAATTGAAAGTGAATCTAGTTCGGAAAAGAATATTGATGAAGATGATGATGACGAATTTGAAGAAGTCGAAATGCAAGATGCAAATCTAAGTAATGTTAATATTGGCAAAGAAGAAATTAAAATAACCATAGGCGGAAAAAAGCCTAAAAAACCAATAGATTTGCAAGCTAAAATGGAAAGAATGTTTAAAACCATGCAAAAAAAATTCTCAGTGGCAATGCTTAAGACTCATCTGTTGTGCTGGATAGCACATGGCTTCTTTCTAAACAAGCTAAGTCTCAATTTATTTATAAAAGCTTTAGCAATTTCAATTAATTCTCATACGAATAGTTCTCAATTAATCAATTTTAATAAAGACAATTTGAAAAATTTTATTCAAAGTATAAATTCTATTTTTAATATTGATTCAAATTTGAGCTTAAAAGATGAATTTTTTAATTGTGGCAAGTACACTCAATCTATTAAACTATTAGGCCAGGCATTATCAAACCAGAAATGCTCGAATTATCTCCAGTATTTATTGATAGTGGCAGTTTTGATGAGAAATTTAAACATCAGAGTAAGAATTTGTATTTGTTTTGATGTAGTTTCAGTCAACAAGGAATCTAAAAAAGCTAAAAAGAAAACAAGTAAAACAAAAGAAGATGAAGAGAGTGAAAACGACGAGGAAGAAAGTAGAAATAAATTTAATACAAAGCTTAAGAAAGATGATAATAAGCAAAAAGGAAAAACAAATCAAAAAAATAATCTTATTTTATCAATGGATGAATCCAAGATAGAGATAGACGATAAAAATTTTGAACTAAAAACTACTAATTATCGAAACTATTGGCTAGAAACTTATTTGGAAGAAGAAAAATACTGGTGCCCATTTGAACCATTTTCAGCCAAAGTAGACTGCACAACTTGGATTGAGAAACGCTTTGAAAATGATGTTCTGTATGTAGTGGCTTTTGATAATGATAACCGAATAAAAGATGTTACCAAGCGTTACTCATCAGATTGGTGCGTTAAAACTCGTCTATCAAGAGTGTCCTATTTGGATGATAAGAAACTATGGTGGGAAAAAACCCTGGCCTATCATCAACCATTAGATGCTCAAATAGACATGGAAGAAGAAAGTTGGCTAAAAAAACTGCTCCTCAAAAAACCATTGCCTCAAAGTGTAGGCGAATTTAAAGACCACCCATTGTACATACTACCAAGGCATTTGTTGAAATTTCAATCGATTTATCCACAAAATGCACTTCCGTTGACTCATTTCAAAAATGAACCCGTTTATTCTAGAGACCATCTAGTCACTCTATGTTCTAAGCAAACCTGGTTAAAATATGCAAGAACGGTAAAACCTTTTGAGAAGCCATTTAAAATTGTCAAAGGAAGACTAAAAAGGGTATTTAAATTTTTATTTTTAATCAATATTTTTAAAAAAGTCTTGAATAAATTATTTTTATAGAAAAATAAAAGAAGATTATTTTAGATTATATGTTTTATAGTTTTATTTTAATGTTTTTTTTTGAGCTTTCAACGCTTCAAATTATAAAGTGAAGAAAATTTGAGAAAAATTCTAAAATAATGCGTTTAAATACTATTTTAAACTTGATACTATTATATTACATGATGTTTCGCTGTCAACATGTGATTAATTCTTAAAGCTTTTTTTTCAAATTTCATAAAACTTGTTGTTTCAACATTTTCTTATTTTTCATTTTATCTTTTAAATTTTATACATAAAAGAATTATTTTAATTACTCTTAATATCAATTGAATAATTATAATAAACAAAAAAACATCAAAAATCATTTAATTATAACAAAAATTTTATTTGCCTCTTAAATTTTTGAAAACTTGTTAAAAGATACTTTCAATTATTAATTGAATCCATGAAATTAACTAAGAATAGGGCAACCCCAGTAACGTTTTTTCTTCTTTAGCGCACCACATTGATCACACAATTTTACTTGTTTGTCAATAAGTTCTACATTGTTTGTCTCCAATATTGTTCTTTTTGAAACAGACTCACTAGGCTCGATGCCTTTTGGAACAGCGTTAAAAGCTTGTATATTTCATTCGGTTTTTTTTTCAGTGCGCTAGCAGTCTTCAACAGTCTGCCTTTTTAAAGGTTCGATTGAATTGGAACGTCCATTTCAACTGTGTCGAAATTGCATCTTTATTTCGAGCTGCTAATACTATTTGATGATGATACTTGTAATTTTTAGCCAGTACTATTTTTTAGCATACTACAACTACTCAGTGTCTAAAATGTTGACTCAACTAGACATTTTATTTTATTTTCCATTATTTTTAAGAAAAAGTAGTTGTTTTTATATTTCCAAAATTACATTAATTAAAGAAAATTCAATATTGATAAAAATTAGGGTATTTTTTTTAAAATTAGAATTAAACTTTTAATAAAAATTAGTGTTTTATTTATTTAGTTTGGTGTTAATTAATTTTTTTATGTATAATCATAATTATTGGGGAATTTTATTTAAGTTTTGTGGTATCG
>PJRA01000077.1:771987-794480 GCA_016987375.1 Brachionus koreanus
CAGTTCTTCTAAGCGTAACTAAATATGATCTTGTTGAAAATAGGAGTTGAACAGGGATAATATCCTAAATTGATAATAAATATTTTGGCGCTAAACAATTAATTTTTAACGTTCAAAATATTTCAATTTGCTGTTTCAAATCACAAATTTTAAAAAATTGAGAAAAAATTTATAGTAAATTATTTTAAGAGCGAATACAAAGCTGGTTGTCGAGAAAATCCTGATCTTGATTTGTATGGCTTTTGGCAGACTGAAAAGTATCAACCTCCATATGCTCGCAATGGAATTGTACCCAGAAACGAATTCGGAAATGTGGAACTATTTCAACCTTGTATGCTGCCACATGGATGCGTACATTTGCGAAATATGCCCAATTTGATTAAAGTATGTCGCAAGCTTAAAATTGATTGTGCTGCTGCCGTCGTTGGTTTTGACGCACATGGCGGATTTTCTCATGCAGTCTATGAAGGATGGATTGTTTGTGAAGAATTTAGAGATGTTGTTGTTGATGCATATTTAGAAGAAGAACGCGAGGCTAATTTGAAAATGATTGAGAAAAGACAAGAAAAAATTTATACTAATTGGAAAAGGTTGATTAAAGGTGTATTGGTTCGCGAAAAACTTAGGCTGAAATACGGCAACGATACCGAGATTAAACCGAAGAAAAAAAATTTAAATAAGCTTATAAAAAAAGTTGCAAATGATCGTTCAAAAGATGAACAAGATGATTTTATAGAAGTTGACAAAGTAGGTGCTAAGCTAAATAATTTAAATAATGAAAAAGCGAATTTAATTGAAGAGAATAATGATTTTAATGAATTGACTAAAAAAGAGGTGGTACTCAAATTTAGAAATAAAAAAACCAGAGCTGTAAACAAGAAAAAAGCTAAACGAAAGAGAGTTGTTGATTATGAGAGCGAGGAGTCGCATCAATCTTTGGATGAAAATGATGGAGTATCAGAAAAAAATGTTAAAAAAATACAAAGGATTACTCGTTCTTCAGCTTCAAATTTGAAAACAAATGTAAATAAAAATTTAGATGACGATGAATTTAAGTTGAGTGAATCTGAAAGTGATTGAATTTTTTTCTTTTTTTATTTACCAATTTTTGTAAGCCAAATATTCAGTTAAACATTTAAAATAAAATTAATTATATAATTTTTTATTTGAAATTTTTTTCTAAATTAAATTGAATTTTTTTCTAAAAAATTCATAGATATAGGATAGCTAATTTAAATTTTTGTCAACATTTTACTAATTATTCTTTAAAATTTTCAAATTATCAGACGAATAGACAATTTGGTGTAATTTCTTTGGTAATTTGAACATTAAATATCTAATTTTGAGTGAAAGAATCTTTTTTCTGTGCACTTTATAATCTAAATTTTAAATTTCGGAGCAAGAAAATTTATGCAGCTTTTTAAAAAAAAAGTCATTATCAATTACATTTTTTTCGAAGTTGAAATTTTAATTTAAAAATTTAATGTCAACATTAATTAGATTAAATTATTCGATAAATTTTAAAAATCTTATTTACAATTGAATATTTTTCTAGATTTTTCTTTAATACCGTTTACCCTTGGAAAATAGCCCGTGTCCTAAAACCGTAAACCGGGTTTAGTTCCAAGGTTTTGATTTTTTTTTTCATCTGATTATTATTGACTCTATATGAAATACTGATCAAGTGACTACTGAAGATGAGGAGACGGTAGAAATAATAAAGCCAACAACAAGGCTTGAAGCTTTAGAGATGGTCGAAAAGTCTATTCAGCTCAAAGATCTATTCGGTCATGTTGAAGTTCAGAAGACAAAATTTTGATTTAACAACTGATCTAAAACAATCAAAATTACAATTTAAATAAATTTTTTTTTTAAGTTTTATATCTTATTTTTGTTATTTTCTTTTCGAAAATTGAACAATTTATCAAAGTAAAAAATATTAAAATTTATATTTTATACTTCAAGTATTTTTATTTGGCCACCCCTAATTTAAATTTTTTCAATTAAGACTGACAAATAAAAATTTTTAATTTCTTCAATAAATGTTTTTATCAACGTTTTTAATTTGACATACTCTCATGACAAAATCAAGAAAAGACTGTTTTTATATAGATATTATATAAATCCCGAATTATTTTAGTCTGAATTTTAAATATAATAAAAAATAGCTGTTCATAAAATCTTAAAATAAATTGATTACAAATAATATTTTTCAAATAAAAATTTTCAGAAATAATTCAATTTATTAAACAAAAAACTAAGAAAAGATTAAGTAAAAATCGGCGAAAAAGCCCTTCCGTCTTTTGAGAGTTGAGTTTAAATTGTCAGCCGAAAATTACTTGGGTAATCCACTTGGAAAAACTCTCAATGATGTCGCAGTCTTTTTGTTAAAGTAATTATTTACTTTTACATAACATGTCTAGATTCTAGACCATTAAATAAAAATATTATGTAAACTTTTATTTTATTATGATTTAATAAATTTGTTACAATTTTTATTAAAAGTTTGATAGGTTTTATTTAATTTATGATATTGAAGTGTGTTTACATTCATTCTATATCCTCCCTCTAAGAAAAAAAAATGAATAAATTGTGAAATATTATTTAATGCATATAATAATTAAAAAATTAATTCACTATGAAAAATTTTCAAAATTATTCTCAATAAGTCCTATTTAACATTACACCATATGATTTAAAGTTTCGATAATTGCGTTCGAGTAAAAAAATAATTTAGCTTAGCTTTAAAGAAAAACTTGATAAAATTCTTTAAATCATGTGATTCAAAATATCTTAATTTTTACTTAGTTCACAAGACATATACATACCATCACTTTTTTTTTAATTTAAAAGAAACTTAAAGTCTCAATTCATAACAATCATTTTAACTATTTATTTTTTTAGAAAAAAATGCGAGTTTATTTGGCTTTTTTATTCGTTTTTGTTTCTTGTTTGAGCGCTGCCACAATAAAAAAAGCAACGCCATTTAGTAATATCAAAAGATATTCTATTTCAGGCACCATTTATCTACCCTATGCTGAAATCGAAGAACCCTTCCGTGCATGGTACGATGTCGATCAGTCTGCATCGAGAATCGATTATTATGATGGCATGGAAACAACCATTCAGTTGGCTCCAACAAGTTCAAAAGACTTTGGTACTGGAATCAAAATTGCGCCAATGACTGACGAATTTCAAACAAATGTTCGCACATGTTTCTGGATAAACGGAACTAAAGATGCTCCTGTTGAGATCCAAAGAGCTATTCCAGACACCAGAGAATTCACAGTATTTTTCTCTTATCAATTCTGGATAAAATTATTATTTAAATTTTAGTTTATTGGAGAGGGAACTTGGAAGTCGCTTTCTGTTGATAAATGGGAAACTGTTGTCCATGAGGGTGATAAAAAAAATACTTACACTTTTTATATTAATTCAAGAAATGGTGATCCATTGTACTATGAAATGATAGGCTATGATACTTTGTTGGGTTCACATTATGACAGATATTACATTGAGTATTACAATTTTAATACAGATGAAATTTCACCAAGTGTATTCGCAATTACAACTAGTCTTAAGTGCAGAGATTTTCCAGGTCCAGGTGCCAAAAACAGAGCTTCAGTTAACCCAATGAGAGAATTTATTCACTCTGATGATTCTCACGTACATGAAGAATTTTCAAAATTCCAAAAAAATCATGGCAAAAAATACCAAACAAGCATGGAACACACAGAGAGACAGCATATTTTCAGACAAAATTTACGATACATTAATTCGATTAACCGACAAGGTCTCTCATTTAGATTGGCCATCAATCATTTGGCAGATAAGTCAGATGAAGAATTGAGTCTTCTTAGAGGAAAGCTTAAATCGTCTGGTTCAAAAAAGCCAAACAATGGTCTGCCATTTGATATGTCCAAGTACAAGAATAAAGCTTTGCCGGATACATGGGACTGGAGAATATATGGAGCTGTTACACCAGTAAAAGATCAAGGTATTTGCGGTTCATGTTGGTCATTTGGTACTGCTGGAGCAATCGAAGGTGCTCACTTTTTAAAACACAAATCTCTAGTGCGATTGTCACAGCAAAATTTGGTTGATTGTTCATGGGGTTTCGGTAATAATGGATGTGATGGGTAAGAATTTGAAAAAATATTTTAAAAATTTTATTCATGCAAAATTTTTTTACAGAGGTGAAGATTTTAGAGCTTATGATTGGATTATTAAGCACGGTGGCATTGCTACTGAGGAATCATATGGCAAGTATTTGTCGGCCGATGGCTATTGCCACTTTAACAACGCCACTGTTGGAGCTAGAATGCATGGTTATGTAAATGTAACACCGTTTGACTCAGTTGCTTTGAAAACAGCATTGGTTAACGAGGGACCGATCTCAATAGCCATTGATGCTGGTCACAAATCATTTGTTTTTTATGCCAACGGTGTTTATTATGAACCTGAATGTGGAAATAAGGAAGATGATCTAGATCATGCGGTATTGCTTGTTGGTTATGGAAACATTTATGGTCAAGATTATTGGCTAGTTAAAAACAGTTGGTCAACTTATTGGGGAAATGATGGTTACGTCTTAATGAGTCAAAAAGATAACAATTGTGGTGTTACAACACAAACTACTTATCCATTAGTCCTTTAAAAAAGGTTATTTTTAATTATTTTCTATAATTTATAGGCTGTTTTAAAACGATTGATTGATTTTAAAATAAAATTTGACTAAAAATTTTTAGAATGTTTTTTAATTTTTTAAAGCAAGATTAATTCAGTTTAGTTAATGGAAAAATTTTTAAATTAAAATCAATATAAAATTAAGTCTTTATTAAATGAAACAATAGTTTTAAACCAAAAATACAATTAAAATATTCAATCAAAATATACGGTGTTATTGTCTGAAGGCAATCTTGAAATTTTACACGAAAAAAGGACATGAAACTTTGATTAATCCAATACATTTTTAAATCATATCATATCATAAAGGCTATTGATTATCATCACAACGAATAAGTTTTTAATGCAAACCTGTTTCAGCAGGAAAATAAAATTCAAAAATTAAATAATTTCTGAAATAAACAAACTATTTTTTGAATATTATATTGATTTGGGCTATTATTTTTAACTTAAAAAATAAAATGATGAAAAAGCAAAAATAATGTAAAATTTCATGAGCACAAATAACATCTATCCACAAATCCAGTAAAAATCTTCACTAATTCAGTAAAAAAATAACAAAATCTATAAACAATTAACTAATTCAGTTTTTATTATCTAATTCAGAAAAATATCACAAAATATAAAAAAATATAACAAAATCGGTAAAAATATCACTTATTCAATTAAATCATAACTATTTTTTAATTTTGTTCACTAATTAAGTAAAAATACAACAAAAAAAAAATTAATAAAAACTAATCAAACCAATTAACTATTTTTTTTTGTACAACCATTTGGACATTAAAAACTTCTTTTTTTTAGCATTTCCGCGTTACATTTTTCACAAATTTTTTGAAAACATGAAATTTTAGCTATCTTGCTCGTCGTTGCTACTGTGACTTCATCTTCTTGCGCTTGTTCTTCGTCGTCAACTGACTCAATACCAATATCTTTATGTGCAACTAATTCAGACGGTTGAAATTCAAGGGCGGATTTTGTTTTGATTGGGGCACCTTTTTTGCGCTTGTTTATAATATGTAAGAAAAGAAAAACATTTTTTTGATGTTGCAAATTACATTTGAAGTCATAAATATTTTGTTAATTTTATTTTGTAAATTAGTTAATTGAGTACTGTTTTTGTGATATTTTTATTTAATTAGTGAGATTATTAATTAATTAGTGAAATTATTGAAATTTTCGCTGTATTAGATATATTATATTGATTTTGTGAAAAAAAACCGAAATTGTTAATTGTTTAATGAAAAAGTAATTTTTTACTGAATTTGTGATATTTTTTTTATAATTTGTGGTGAGGTTTACTGACGTCCAAATTTCATCATATTAAAAGCTTTGAAATTCTTATCAAAATAATTAAATAAACAAATGTCTTATAAAAAAAAAGGATAAAGAAAAATACAAAATGAGAAATGAACATTTGAACTTGAAAAAACTAAAATTGCCAATTATAATTTAGGCTAATATTGATAAAAAATAAATAAATTTAAATTAAGTTTTTAAAATTTTAGAAGAAATTTCATGTTTTTTTTCATTTAATTTTTTTAATTCAAATCTCAGATCAAATTTTTAGACAATAAAAAAAGAAAGATGGAAACAGACTCAAAAAATTAGAAACTTTTTTAATTTGTTTTAAACAATAAAATAAAAAATAATCTTTAACAGATAAAAACATGTATGCAACGAAATAACTTATGAAAATATTTTTTATCAGAAAGTGACCATGTATACATGGTCGTCAATTGAGCATAAGAAAAGCAATTGAATTTTTGAGAAAAAAAATTATCATGTTCAGAGAAAATTCTGTGAATCATAATGTATTGGAACTTAAACAATTTCTAACGAGAAAATTTGTTAAACAATTAAAGCGATTATATTCTAAATTATGACTTACATAAACTTTATTTAGATTAAATTTTTAACTTAACTATAATTTCTTAAAAAAATAATAGTAGTGAATACTGCAACCCTTTCGGGTTAAGCTTCTTCGAAGCTATGGCAGTAAATTAGACTATTTCCTCAGCCATTTGTCCAAGTTAATTTTGAAGTTATTAATTGATCCAGAATTGATGATGTACTGAGGAAGACTATTCCAAACATTAACTATTCGGTTTGTCAAGAAATGATATCGTTGCATACAATTTTTCGCATCTTCTCTAACAATACACTTGTTATGTACTCTTAAGTTGTAAGAGTGATTTCGAGAAAAATTAATACCATTTTCAAAATTGATAGTTTCATATCTGTTAATAATTTTAAACAGTTGGATTAAGTCGCCTCTCATCCGCCTTATTTCAAGATTAGTAAAATTAAACATTTCCAGTCTTTTCGAGTAGTCATATTTTCGAATTATTTAATTAAGGGATTATTCTTGTCGCTATTCTTTGGACCTTCTCGATTTCAGAAATGTCTTTTTCAAGGAACGGACACCATGAACTAATGGCAAACCCTAAATGAGATCTAATCAGTGCTGTATAAAGCATTCTCAATGTATCAATGTTCAGCTTCCTGAAACTCTTAGCGATCATACCCAAAATACGGTTTCCACGACTAGTAAAATATTTTACTTGGTTAGTCCACTTCAAGTCTCTTTGAATATTAACACCCAGATCTTTTTCAAAATTTGTTTTAGATAAATATTGTATAATTAAACAAAGGATTTTTTGAGCCAACATGCATTACACCGCATTTTTCAATATTTAAATCTAACGACCAAGTAAGTGACCAGCTTGAAATAAAGTCAATATCTTTTTGAAGTACAAGATTGTTTCTTAATTATAGAAAAAACTTTAGTATCATCGGCATGTTTTTCACATTTATTAACTAAACTAATCGAAAGGTCATTTATGAATATTAAAAATAAAAGAGGTCTCAAAACTGAACCTTGAGGTACTCCACGTCTAACCAATTTGACATAGTTGAACCCAAGATAACACGTTGTTTTCTCTCGTGTAGAAAGTCACTTATCCAAAAGCTAATCATATCAGTAAAACCATATCTCTTAAGTTTATATAATAACAATCTATGCGATACTCTGTCAAATGCTTTCGAAAAATCAGTGTATATAATATCGATAGATAAACCTCTGTTAAGAGCTGATGAGATAAAATCCAGCGATTCTAGTAAATTTGTTGAACATGATCTTTTTGGCATGAAGCCGTGTTGTGAATCAGATAATAGATTATGCTTTAAAAGAAAAGCCAACATATGATCTTTAAGCAAACTCTCAAGAATCTTGCATATACTACTTGTTAGAGATACGGGACGGTAATTACTTGCATTCTTAAAAAGGGGTGTAACATTCGCCATCTTCCAAATTAAAGGTAATTTCTCCTGTGAAAGAGATAATCGAAACAATAATGTAATTGGAAAAGGTTTAGATTCATCATCAATCATAAACACTGATTAAAAATAACTATTCAAGCTTTCTACAATTTTACTAGGATCATTTCTGACTAGACATAGCGCATTTTAATCATAATAAAATTCTTTACAAAATGGTATATCAAGTATGTATTTCAATTTACTTGGAAAAAAAGATAGAATTTTGTATAAGACTGTAAATTTTCATAATTTTATATTTATCCTATCATATATTTTTTTCTACCACTAAAATTAATTAATAACTAGATAACAGGGCTAATGTACTAACTGAGTTCGAATGACGCAGCAAACTCTATTTTCTGAATTATTTGTTTAAACAATCTATTAAGAAAGTGATCATCTTTAGCCCTCCATTACTCATTCCCCAAAAGCGTTTTTAACATTCCCTACTTTTTTATTAATTAATAAAAGAACATTTTTATACAGAATTTTAACAGTTTTCTTTTAATTTTTATCATGTTCTAAAAGACCTGTATTTTGTTTTAAAAATAAATTAAAAAATTTTTCATTTTTTAAATCGTTTCCCCTTTTTCTTTTGTTATTTTCTTCATATCAAGAATAAATTTTCAAGACCATTTTTGGTACATAAAAAAGGAATTTGTTAATTAAGCAAAAAAAAAACACTGTTTTTTTATTTTTAAAATAAATGAATTTAATTATTTTTCTTCCATAAATTTACTAAGAATTAGCGAATTTACTAAGATTCTAAACAAAATCAATAAAAAATTATTGAAAAGAAAAAAATAATTAAATAAAAATATTGTTTGTTTCTCACTCAATAGCAAGTCCAAAGTAGATTTTGTTTGTAGGCAGAACAAGTTTTGGATTTTGGATTTTTGATTGAACCAAAAAATTCGATAATATATATCAAAATTGATTCTAATTTAAAAATTTAGCATTTTTTTAAAGATTAGATTAGCAGATGACTCCTTTAACCTATTGATAAAGGCTTATAGGTGCGTCTCATTGTTTTTGAATTGTATAAATAATATCAGCTAAATAGGATAGAAATAAAATCTATAAAATTTTCAAAATGTCATTAAACATAAAACTTGTAGCTTTTTTATTTGGTCTTAATGTAGCATTGACTTTTCAGCAAAATACTGAAAGATTAGTATTTTATGATGACTTTGATTTTTTGGACTTAAAAAAATGGAGACATGATCTGACTTTGTCTGGAGGTGGAAACTGGGAATTTCAATTGTATCACAATAATAGATCAAATTCATTTGTTAAAGATGGAGTGTTGCACATAAAACCAACTTTGTTAGAAGATCGTATAGGTGAGGCTAATTTGAGAAGTGGCTATAGAATGGATATGTGGGGTGGCTCTCCAGCCGATCAATGTACTGGAAATAATTTTTACGGATGTGAACGAACTTCGGGTGTCGGTGGAAGCATATTAAATCCAATTCAAAGTGCTAAAATAACAACATCATCTTCATTCTCTATCAAGTATGGAAGAGTAGAAGTTCGTGCTAAGTTGCCCAGAGGAGACTGGTTATGGCCAGCTATTTGGATGCTGCCAGCTAATAACATTTATGGAATGTGGCCTGCTAGTGGTGAGATTGATATAATGGAAAGTAGAGGTAATTTGAATTATCCACTCTCAGCCGAAGGTGGTGTAGAAAGTTTTGGTTCAACACTTCATTGGGGCGCCGACTGGACTCAAAACAGATATCAATTGACACATGAAATTTACACCCATCCAACTCCACTTAGTGATGAATTTCATGTGTATGGTTTACACTGGACAGAAGAAAGACTATATACTTATATAGATGATCCGAGCAATGTTGTTTTAAATGTTGACTTGACTGCTGAAAGCTTTTGGGAAAAGGGAACATTTTCCGAAGTATATGAAAATCCTTGGCAAGGAGCTGGAAAAAATGCTCCATTTGACAATGAATTTTATTTGATAATTAATTTGGCTGTTGGTGGTACTGCAGGCTATTTTAAAGATGGAGTTGCTGGTAAACCTTGGTCGGACAAAAGCTCAAGTTCGGTAAATGAATTTTACGCAGCTAAGAACAACTGGTATCCAACTTGGAACAACAAAGATTTGGACTTTGAAATAGATTGGGTTAAGGTTTGGAGTTTTGAATAATTTTATCTATTTTAACAACTATTTATTCATTTAATTTTTTCATTAATAAAAAACTTAAAAAAATCTGTCTCAATATTCTAGTATTAGTAGTAGTATAAACTGCAGCTTAGAGGTTTTCTAAGCATAGCTCCAAAGAGCTGTAGCAGTCGCTTCTTTTTGTTTCGCAATCCAACTATCAATTTTTTAGGCTCTTTGCATTTACTACATCTTCCGGGAGTTTATTTCATCCATTTACGACTCTATTTGTAAAAAAGTTAAACTTTGGAAGATAGTTCTTTATTCTTTTACGAGTAATACAATAGCTATTTCTCCTCAACTCGTATCTTCGGCTACCAGGTTTTGTGTTAAGACTGTAGTTGATTCCTGTTAATGAGCAGAAAGAGAAGAAAGAAAAATGTAAAGTCTTTTGTTTGCCATTTAGCTCCAAAGAGACAAAAGAGAACCAAGAAGCGTAGGTCCTCTCCACGTTTTTTATCCAAATGCCTCTCTGCTTCAGTCATGCCAGGATTTATGTATACCTCACTGTTACTTTCAGTTTGCGTAACTCTCTAGCTGACTTTTCAGACGGTCATTATCACCATGTAGCTGGATTAAAAGTTGTGGAGGACGATTTGAACTTGAATTTGGCTTGAATCAACGAAATGACTTGATTTTTTTGGCATCTGCATTTATTGATCTGAAAGTTTTCTGAATAAAACCACGATCATCTGCTTCTTGGTTCGCTTTGTCTCTTTGGAGCTAAAATTCATACCAAAGACTATCACATTTTTCTTTCTTCGCTCATTCTCTCTTTCTGCTCACTAACAACTGAGTTAAGGACCTTGATTTCTTTTTTTGTTTCTTTTTTATTCTGTAATAACTGTGGCTAAATTTAATCACAAATTTTGAAGTCTAAATAATTAATACTTTTCTGATCAATCGAAATATTAATATTAATAAAAAAAAAAAGTATTTAAAATTTTGTTTTTATCCTTTAATTACTTATATTAAATTGCATTTTATGTAAATTAAATATCTATTTTCATTAGAATGGACTTTTAGAGTAGCATTCATGATGTTCATTGTATGGTTCAACTAAAAGTTTATTTAATAAATAATTAAGAGAAAATTTAATTTTAAAACAAAATCATTTGTAAAATTTTTTCTTTAGATTGATATCAATAAAACCTCTGTGAAGTCTTAGGTTTGTATTTTTCAAACATTATTCACTTCAGAAAATCAGTAATTCATAAAAAATTCCTTAACTTTTTTTAAATCGTTTTTTTTTTTTTCAATATGACTTTTTAAGCTAAAGGATTTGACTTTGATATCTTATTAAAAATTGCAATTTGGACCACATGTCAAATAAAAATAGATAAATTTGGTAATTTAGTAAAATTTTCACTTGTTCTTATTTTTTGAATTTTATTATAAGCTATTAAATTTGATAATGTTATTAGTACCACCTTAAAAAGTCAGTAAAAAATTTAAAAAATTATTTTAAGAAATTCCCTATTAATGAAAAGATCAAAATTTTTTCCAACATTATCTTTTAAAGAAAAAGAATTAATTGAAATTGAAATTATTTGAATCAAACTTTTTGGAATATTTTTTAATGGAAAAATATTTTATTCAGAATTTTGAGAGTTTTTTTTTTTTAATTTTTATAATGTTCTTAAAGAGCTGTTGAAAATTTCTAAAAAAAAAATAAAAAATGAATAATTTTTTTAAATCGTTTCTCTTCTTTCTTTTTTTATTTTCTGAAAATTGATCTTGAATTGAAAATTACTGTGATTTGAATTAAAAAATTAAAATTAGAATTTTATTTTTTATCAATATTAGCCTAAATTTTAAATTACACCACTTTCATATGTTTCATGTTTTAGATTTTTCAAGCTCAAATGTTCATTTCTCATTATTTATTTTTCTTACAATTGTTTATTTAACTATTTTGATAAGAATTTTAAAACTCTTAATATGTTGAAATTTTACAATTATTTTTGCTATTTCATCATTTTAATTTTTTAAGTTAAAAATAATTTAATTTTTGAATTTTATTTTCTAGCTGAAACAGGCTTATCCTTAATGCTAATCAATGTCACTTACGATATGATGTATTAAAAAAATATCTTGAAAAAATAACAAATTTTAAAAACAACATAATAATTTATAATAATTGTAAAAATTTATAATTCGATCAATAGTTGGAAGGATTTTTAAATTAATGCTTATGTTTCCTACTCAATTTTGTTGATTCGAATTTAAAAAAAATGATATTTGAATCGCGGTTTTAAGATTATATTTAAAGTGGTTTCATAATCTATGATTCAAAAAAAATCTAAAATTTTTTTCTAAAAAATAAATATTTTAAGTTTCTTTTCAAAAAATTAAATAAAATTATTCAACCGTTCCTCGAGTGCGAGTGCTAAAAATCGATAACTAGAATTTATCAAATGATCGCCAAAATAAATCTCTATAATTAATTATTTGATCTTAAATTAATGTTAAAAGTAATATATATATATTACTGGTTTCATTTGAAAAAGGAGTACATATCATATCTTATCATTATTATTATTATTACATGATAAAGTAGTTGAAATAAAAGACAAAAAAATAGAACAAGAAATAATGGAAGACAATGTAACACTTCATTTTTGTGTTAATGAACGTATATTCTATAAGGCGAGTGAATATTTCATAAAAAAATGGTTAAAATCATTAAATTTGAAAGTTATTGGATTGATCAAATATTTTGATAAAAAATGGTTGAAAAAACATATTGGTTGGTTCTATTAAGCGATAAAACGATATATTTAAACGATCTCTATAATTATTTAAATTATCTTCAAAAATTTTTGATCACTTAATTCAATTATTTTTGAAATAAGTTTATATCATGATAAAAAGGTCTCAAAATTTCAAAAATAATTAAATTAAGTGATCAAAAATTTTTGAAGATAATCAAAATAACTATAGAGGTCGATTAAATAAATCCTCTAAAAAATTCATTGAAAACTTAATTTTTTTTTTTGCTTCAAAATACACATTTTCTTTTAAAAATGGGAGTTGGAAGACTTGAGTCTCTGACCATATATAGGCCGGCCTCTTTTTTGCTGTACCCAATTTCATTTTTTTTTAAAAATAGTTTTTATAATTTTTTCTATTTAAAAGCATTTTTTTTTAAATGAATTGGTGCTTGGTTTCCCAAATCATATCTTAATCAAACTTGTTTGTTAATTTCTTAAAGATTTTCCTAAATCATTTTCTAATAATTTTTTTTTCTATTAAGCTTAAAAGTTGTATTTTTTCCGAATTGCAGTTCAACTTACTACTACTACTACTAGACATTACAACAAGATTTTGAGCTGTCTTCAGTTAATTTTAGATTTTGGTTTATTTATTGAAATAAAAGTGGGATAATGATCCCAATTTTTTTGAAATCAGTTAAAGAGGTTTTGTTAATTTTTGCACATTCGAACCCAAAATAATGCTAAAAATTCTTATATCATAAAAAAAAGGTCTCAAAATGCCAAAAATTCACAATATTCTTAGTTGTAATATACGCAAAATTTTGGTCAGTATCTGAAAATTTTGCAGGAATTATTTTATGATATTTTCGGCTGTAGTGCATTATGAAGGTATTTGGCACATCATTAGAAGATTTTGACAGCTGATGTTACAGTGTTTGTTTCACCACGTTCCATTTACAGAAGCTCACCTTTTGAAAAAATATAAAATTTTTTAATTCTGTTCTATATGTTTCCTATGTTCCATATTTCACAAAATAGTTAAATTTGCTTTCTTTTTAAAAATAATTTAGTAAGCAGAAAACTTTTAAACTTTAATTAAAATAATTATAAAAGATTTTAAATTTCACATTGAATAAATCCTCGAAATTCAATTCTAGAAAAAATTTAAATTTCATGCAATTTATTTAAAAACGAAATTTTTTAGGTTTTTGAAAATTTTATATCTAGGTTATTATTTTAAGGACGTTATTTCTCCTGCTAGTAATTTTTTTTTCTTGCTAGCAAATTTTTATGATAGCTAAAATAATGAAAATAATGATAGTAATTATTTTCTTCTGCTAGCAATTTTTTTTCACCTGCTTGTAAAATTATGTGTATGATAGCAATATTTTTTCTTTTGATAACCTAAAATATTTTTATTCATATTAAGTTAGAAAAAAATAATAAAGAAATTAAGCTAAGTACCGACAAAAAATTTCACATGGAAATATTAATTTTAGTTTTTTCGCTGTCTTTTTGATTTTCTGAAAGTACTATTTTCTGTATTTCTTTTTTTTTAGTTGTAGAACCACGAGATCTGCCATGACATTTTGGACCATTTAAAGATTTTTGTGCATCAGATTGATAATTTATTGATTAAAAACAGTTGTAAATTCAATAATAGTTGAGTTTGCGATTTTGGGTCTTCCCTGTTTTGTGACCAGTTGGTCACCAAAAATGTGACCAAGCACTTGACTTCCGGTTTTGTGACCAGCCTGGTCACAGTCATCGGTGACCAGGAATTTGGTGACCAGAAAATAGTTAAAAATTATACTGTGACCAGGAAATTTACTTTGTGACCAGGAAATTTACCTTGTGACCAGGAAAATTATACAATAATTTTTTCGTGACCAGTAAAATTTTATTAAATATTTAGTTTTAATGTCAAAAAATAATCAATTTCTTAATAAAAAATTCAAATCAAACTTATTTTTGAGATCTAATTTTATGTAACTTTAATCCTTTGACACCTTCATAAAAACCTCCACAAACATCACACTCAACTGGATTTTTTTTCCCACTCAAAACTTTTTTAACTTCATATTGAACGTCTTTTGGTGCTTCTGGTATCTCCTCAGATTTCTTTTTGTAATATTGCGATTTACTTCTAGGACTAGAAATTTCAACATTTTTTAATTGACTTTCCAACTTTCCAACAATTTCACTTAAATCGCCTTCAACATCATCATCACTGGCATCAATGCTAAGTTCATTTTTTTTAGTTGATGAACTAGATGTACACGATCCAGGTAAAGTATTTTCTTCATCTACATAATGTTTTTGACTCTCATTCCCACCATCTTCACTTTCCTCTTCAATCGATTCAAAATCATCAACCCTGTCCACATCACCATTTAGTGAACCAAAAACAGAACCAGTTTCTGAAGATTGATCACTTTCTGGTTCTGGTTCGACTGATTCTGATACATTATCTGGATCAAGAGTAAACTCAGCATCAATATTTGGGTCACCATTTACTTCATTGACTAGTTCATCGACTATGATACTTAATAAAAAAATAACGAATCTGATAAATTGAAAAAAGTTAGCCTATTAATACCTTGCTCCTGGTGCATAAAATTTTGCAATTTCTTTTAGAATCAAATTATATGCTTGTACACGATCTGTATTCACTTGATTGTTATGACGCCAACAAAACTCATCTATATATGACTGGATCATACCCCGTTTACAGCCACACATTTCTTTAAATTTTTGCTTACAAGCTCTCCAGAGGCTTTCAATTCTATTAGTGTGTGTTTCTTAAAATAAAATCATTTAAAATATTTATTAAAAGTTAATCTAATTTATATTATATACTTGTTTCTGGTTGAACAAAATGTAAGCTGTGGTTAACAGTCTGGTGTTTGAAATTATTAAAACTAGGGATATTGACATAAGAACTCCAGCAGTCCGAATTAATTATAGTCCCAGGGTAGCATTTATCACAAAGAATGCTTAGCAGAGTAACGGCCAGTCTATTAGGAACTATTGTCATGTATAATTTACTCGGATTAGTTTCGGTTGGTCGTTGTACAATTCCGAAAACCCAAACTTGAACTCTAAGCAAGTCTTTTCCTTTCCAGTGCTTTACTTTCGCGTAAAGCGATTCGTCGATTTCGACGATTTGTCCAACTCCACCTAACTTAAGATTCGTTTTGTCAAGACTTAGTGTACATAATTGCCTCATCTTATAAAAAACTACACCGACCATTTCATCACCAACAGTTTCGTCTAAATTTAACTTTATTGCGTGACATGTTTTTGAAATGGTCATTTGTGCTGCCCAACATTTTATTATTGCAATAATTACCTTTGGAGACTTCTTAAATAACTGGAAAAAAGACCCTTCATAAACTGATTTATATGTTGTGCAACAGTTACATCTCCAAGTCAATAATTTTTTTTCATCGTTTTTGTTCCTTTTCCTTAAGCTCAAAACCATTTGATTACCAATTTTTTTACACTTATTATTTGTGCAATGTTGAATTGGCAAAAGAAGTTTAAAGTCTCTAAGTTTTATAAAGAACTTATGTTGTTCATCTGCTTCTAAATTCATTTTTATTTCAAATAAAATTTTTACAAAATATGATTTATGTTTATATTTTTTTTATTTGTTCAAATAAAAATAGCGTCAACATATTTTAAGCAGATAAAACTTCATTCAAAATTTTCTAAACTCAACCAGAATTTTACAATTTTATTAACAAAAATAACATTGACAAGTCGAAAATTTAAGTGACCAGGAAAATTACGATGTGACCAGAAATTTTCTACTGTGACCAGTTTTTTTATCGAGTGACCAAGTAAATATCATTTTCTGGTCACCAAATTCCTGGTCACCGATGACTGTGACCAGGCTGGTCACAAAACCGGGAGTCAAGTGCTTGGTCACATTTTTGGTGACCAACTGGTCACAAAACAGGGAAGACCCGCGATTTTTGTATTTTTTTTATTATTTCTATATTTTAGTTAAATATTTTAAATCAATTGAGAGTTAATTTAAAATATGTTCTGAAGTAATCAATTATTTGTTTATATATCATTTTTGAAGAAAATCAATTAAGTTATTCAATTAATTATTTAGGAAGCTATCAAGTGTAAAAATCTAACAATAAAGTGTAAAAATTTAGCAATCATTAATTAATTTTTTTTACTATCAGTTCAAAAAAAATTACTAGCAGAAAGAAATAGATCTCTTGTTTTAGAATTAATTCTAGAATTTGAAAATTTAAATTATTAAAGAAAAATAAACCCAAGTGCTTGTTTAAAATTTAATCATGGGGAGCTCGTAGGTTATCTAGAAATAAATTTACGTAAATTTTTTATTTAAAATTTAAAACAGATTTTTTACTTATTTCAATAATTGAATTCATGAAATTTTTCATTTCATATAATAAAAAAAATAGGAAAATATTAAGACTTGTTTTTTAAAGGTATGAAATAAATTAAAATTTACAAAAAGGTATCAGTGATAAGGAATGATCTCTTTTAAAAAAAATGTGATTTTCAACAATTAACAAACACATTTCTTACTAAACTTAGATTTTAGTCAAACACTTAATTTAAGTAATTTTATTTATTGCAATTAAAAATTTATAAATTAGATTCATTGTTACTTTTGTCAATATTAATATTAATATCGTCAAAGTCAAACTTAAAATTATCATCTCTACCAGGACGTTCCTGTAGATTAAAGGCCGGATTTGAAAAAACAGTATCGTTTCCCAAATTATTGACGAATAAATCTTCATTCATGATGGTTGTATTTGGTGATGGTGGCCTAGATGAGTGAGTATTCAAGCGATCTGCCAATGTAATGTACTTATTCTCTTCAAGTTTCGTCTTGCGCCACACATAAAACAAAAACCCAAGAACTATTAAAATTCCGATGCAACCAAAGGTAACTAGTATGCCAACAACTCTTGCAGTATTGTTCTCAACTGTTGTTGTTGAAAACGGAGTAGTTGTAGTAGAAGTAATATCAGGAATGACTGACTGAGATGTTGATGATTCTTTCGTTTGAAAAATAGTTGTAATTAAACTTTCGGTTTGATTTTGTATTAACGTTGAATTTATAAAGTCTGTGACTGAAAGGTCAGTAGTAAAAGTTGTCATGGTACTCGGTTCGGTTGAAAATTGCATATTTTCTGTCGTGGCTACAGAAGTTTTATTAAAATCCATCAGTACAGTTGCCTCATTCGAGGTAAAAATAGATCCTGACATCGCAAAGAAATCTAATTGAAAAAAAATGTGATTGATTGTGCAAAAATACAAGATATTATATTTTATTTTTTTCCATTTAATCTCTTCATTAATTTTAGCAGTGAATTATCTAGATTTGAGATTTTTAAAATTTAAGGTATGAAGCAATTTGTGTAATATAAAAGTATTGTGAAACGATGACGAAAACAAGAAAAAATTTTTGAGCATAGCAAAAATAATGAACACTTTAAATTATTGGATCTTGTAGTCGATTTCATAATATTATGTCAAATAAAATTCTATACCTTTTTGTAATTTTTTATTATTATGCTCAGGTTATAAAAAATAAAAAGCAAATTAATTTTAAATCATTAAAATTCAGATATGAAATTGAAAATTAAATATAAAGTCTAATTATTTGATAAGAAATCTTTAAAAATTTTAAGAACACCTTTTTCACTCAATTTATTAAGCATTTTAAATAAGAGTTTAATTTTTCATAATTATTTAGCTTTGAATGTTGAAATTTTCTAACATTTTTGAAAAAATCAAAATTGATTTTATTTTTTTGTTCGGCTAGAGCTAGCAAAATATATTTTTTCTATGCAATAATTTTGAATAACTGATTTTGAAATTTTGAAATTTTTTAATATGAAATGTAATAATTTGAAATATTTTTTTCTTTATAACAAGCTTTATATGAAATAACAATCAAAAACATAATTTTTCTCTCCGCGTGGTTCCATTTTTTTGTGAAAGATTGTGATTGCACTTGTATTTTCTAAGCTTCTAAAATTTTAATTTTTTTTGTTTTAAATTTTTTCCTTTTTATTTTTTATAAAAGAATGTTTCCCAGGGTAACTGCTGAAACATAAAATTTGAAAATCGATTTTCAAATAAAAGAGTAAATATGCAATTATTAGAGTTTGGCCTCGCTTTTTCGAAAATTCTCTGGATTATTCAAATCAGTTATGTAACCTAATTCAAGATTTTGTGACACGCAAGCCAAATTTTTCTATTTTAAAAAAATATAAAAATCACAAGCTTAATATCCTTTGAAAGAATTCAGAACTGAATAAAAAAAAAGGTCCTCCACTGAGTATTCTATTTTTTTATTTCGCCCATAATGAAATATTTAATTTTTTCTTTATTTTTCTTTTCGTTTCTTTTTTACTTTCGTTATTTGATTTAATAACTACATAATTAACAAGAATTTGAAAATTTCAATATATGAGTAAATATCTCAACACGAAAAAGTAAATTTAAAAAAACTACTTGAATTCAAGCCGTATAAATATGAAGCATATTTTGATTATTTCGGCAAAAATTGTGTAATTCTTAGAAATATGTTTTTTTAAGTTAGTTTCAGATGAAATTTTCAAAATATATTTTGATTTTTACAATTATTCTAGACCGAGATTATTTGCATATATCTTTCATTTATTAGGTTGTATTAATAAAATAATTTTTTTTGTTTAATTTTTATTAGTAGATTTTCATAACTTATCCCTATACAATAAGAATTATTCGAAATTTTGACTCTTTTAAATTTTTTTTAGTTAAAATTTTATTTTTCTATTAAATAAAGTTCTATAAAGCCCAAAATTTATTCAGACACAAATATAAAATTCAAAAAAATAATATGAAATATTTTATATATTTTTCTTGGTGAATCTTTTTAAAATTTTTATTTCAAAAAAGTTAGTTTGAAGTATAAAGTTAAAATTTTTTAAATAATTTTTTAGAAATTGTATACGTATATAAGTTATAATGGTTAAATCAATAATATTGGGACTAACTTTGATCTTTATCTACATTAGTAAAAGCAATAGTTTAGATTGTTATTCATGTTCTAGTACTGCTGGTGATAGAAATTGTCACGAAGACTCATTTAATGCAAGTACAGTAAAGGTGATCACATGCCCAGAGGGAGCCGATGTTTGTGTAAGAGCAATTGAAGTTTATGATAAAAACGGAAAGCCCGGAGGCGCTATTTTCCGATCATGTGGGTCATCAATCAAAGCCTCTAAAGGCGAAAGACTTTCATTAGATCTATATCCTCCATATAATGAATGTACTCAACCATCTCCAATTCCTGTTGAAAGCAAGCTATTTTCTGGCTCTTATTTTAAAGTTTGTGGTGTTGCTAAAGATCTTGGAAATGGAAAGGGAGAATATGATTTTTCAAATTTATAGAATCATAGAAATTTGATGTTTTTTTAGATTTAAAAGTTTTAAAAATTGTTTTAAAAAAAATAAAATTATGATTTCGTTTTTTAAATTTCAGTTTATTGAAAAGAAACTATTAAATAGTTAAATGCCAATAAGCTAGTTATTATTGGTCTAATTTTTCTCTTTCAATTTTTTTATTTCTTACTCCCCGGTGCTTTTTTAATTTGTTCATTATTTATTTTTTAATAATAGAAATTGAAAATTTAATTTTGACATATTTACTTATGGTTTTAGTAATTTAAATTTAAGAAAAAAGTTTACAAAGATAATTGACTTGAATAAATCTAAACTAACTTAAATCAAGATATTGTCAATATTGCAGATTAATATCTAAAATTTTTGTCTTCAAACGATGGTCTTTTGAGTCAACATCTATTATATATAAGAGCAAATTACAGGTAAATCTCTAAGACTTAAAGATACTTTTAAAAATTCAAATCATTTAAATTTTTATAAAAAAAAATTTTTTAGTTTTTATTTAACAAATAAAAAACAAATTTTATTTTTTCATTTTATTATGTCAAATTATTTTTTGTTTTTTATTTTTTATATTCAATAGAGGTTATATTTCTAGAAATTTATATCAATTTTGATTTTATAAGCTTTTTGTTTATAATTTTAGGTAAAGTTCCAAAATCTATCAATCATATCAAAATTTTTTTTTATTTAGGATATAAAAATTTAAAATTAGGAAATTCTTTAAGTTAATTAAGCAAAATTAACTTAAGAAATTGTTTTGAAAATATTTTTATTTATTTTGTTTGAATAATAATTTAATGCCCTTAATTTTTAAGATGGAATCAGGAACAAACTTCTTTGTAAGGATTAATGGAAAGAATTTTAAAATTTGGAATATAGAAAAGTTGGATGATTAAAATGCTAAAGAAGAGAAAAATAAACTAAATTAAATAAAAAATTAAGAACCTAATTAGAATTAAAAATTTTTCTTATTTGAATGAATTTTAGTAGAATTTAATTTTTTTATTCGAATTAATTACAGCTTGCTTAATATTCATAAAATCGTGGTTTTCAATATTTTGCATCATAAAACCAAAAATTTGATTTTTTCATAAATTAAGGATAATTATTTAAAAATTTAATTTTTGTTTTAAATAAATTTTTATACATGTTGTTTATATAGATGTTGTTAGTAAGACATGATATTGTTTATCAAATCTATCATTATTAACACCTTGAATTATTCCATTGAAATATGCTTAGCACTTGAAAATGCAGTAAAAAGAAAATTAACACTAGAAGGACCAAACATTTTTTCATGTTTTTTAATTCAAAAATATTTTATAAAAAACTGAAATAATTTTTTAAAGTAATATCATTTTTTAAAGAAAATTTTAAAATCTACATAATTCAAAAAATATAAATTTATTTGAAAAATCCATTCAAAAGAAACGAGGATTTAAAAATTTTTCCAACGAGTCAAATGACTCGTTTGATGCTTCCAGTGTTAAAAAATCTATTAGTTTATTCTCTTATTTTTAAAGATTTATCGATTATTATTTTGAAAATAAATTCCTAATTGCAAGAGATCAATTCAATGATGTATTTGACTTTATCGATAATAAATCTGAAGATAATGATGCATTTAGTCATATTTAGTTTTGGACATCTTATTTTTTTTTTCTAAGCTTTATTTTTGTTCAATAATTCTCAAAAAAGCATAACAATTAAGGTAAATCCCATCAAAAAATTAAATGGCTTAAACTTTTTGATGGTGACAAATTTTATTTTTTTGTCTTGCAAAAATAACTAAAAATGATGAGAAATTTACTATACATTTTTGACTATAAAAAACTAATTTTTCTGACAAAGAAACTAATCGCTTAACAAATATTTTAATTAAGATGACTATTTTTAATTGAGAAAATAGAGGCTATTTTATAGAGAAAAATATTTATTTAAATAACAATAATTAATTAATTGAATGAAAAAATATATTAAGAGCAAAATAATTAGAAAAATAAAATAAATTTTTTAATTTTTTTCTGATTTTTTCTTTTCAGTTGATGATTTCTATGGCCTTCCTTGTTTTCTCGGTAAATCGACCGTTGCTTCAGCAACAAATGCTCTATTAGCGCCTTTTGATTCGTGAG
>PJRA01000077.1:795308-817617 GCA_016987375.1 Brachionus koreanus
ATTTTTTTTTGCAATATTATAGCTAATTTTTAGTAGTTTATAAATAAATATATATATGATCCCCTGATCATTTGCATGAACGGGCAAGTTAACTTAACTTTTGTCTATTTACTTATGCATCACCCGTTAGTAATTTTCCATGGTGTTTTTTCAAGGCGTTGTAAAAATTGTTTGCATTGATTTCTATTATCTGCTAGCTTTTTTACTCTTAGTTCATTTAAGAAGTTCAAAGTCTCAAGCCAAGTCCAAGTCAAAGTCAAAAATTTTTATTTTAAATTTTTATTAATAAACATTTACTGTTTATTTTTTACAAATTGATCTTCCACACTGCAATTATTACCCAGTCGAAACCGGTCCCCCGTTTTTTGATGAAAGGGGTTCCCCGTATTACAGAGATATTTTGAAGATTTTTCCACCATTAGCGGGTTTTGAACCCTCGATCCTCTGCTTGCATGACTAACACAAACCGCTCGGCTTTACAGGCTAGTCAAGTAATAATGAGTGCTCAATAATGCTTGTCCGAAACTTAAATTAAGAAAAAAATATATGATAGTGTTAAGATAAAATAACGAAAATTTACAGTCTTATACATAAATCTATCTTTTTTTCGAAAATTTTAGTGGTTTATCGATTTTTAACTTTTCTCTTATGTCCTGCGCTCAGATGTGACACATATCTTGATCCGATTTGTCCTCGGGAATCAAGTAAATTGAAAATTTGATATACAATTTTGTAAAGAATTTTATTCTGATTAAAATGAGCTATATTTTATTTTAATCGGATGATTTTTGCAGAAGTTATGATGAAAAATCATCAAAATTTTAAGGATTTATTAAAGTAAATATTTAGCAAAATTATCGCTTTTTTTAAATATCTTTTGATCAAAATTAGATATTGGCCTGAAATTTTACACATATATTATCTAAAATATAAGCTATTAAATGAACCTCTAAAATATTTGAATGCTTGATTTTTAGGACTTTTTTACGAGTTTTTTTAAATTTAGGATATGGTTCCTTAAAAAGATGAATATTTCAACAATTTTAATATTAAGTTAATATGAAAAATATATCGTTCAAAAGCTTAATGCCTAAGCTACAAATTAATATATAATAGTTGTCCAACAATTCAATGAAAAAATAATAAATCTAAAATTTTATTTTTATTTTAATCTTGTTTTGCTTTAAATTGTATCTAATTCGCTCCATGTGCACCATTTCCACTCATGTCCATTTTTGACTTACAATTGAAATTCGATTCGATTCGAATTTGGTATTAAAGGCTCCAGACAAATAAAAACAAAGACAAATAGAGCTGAAAATATTAGAGTTTCTGCTTTAGTTATTGGTTATGCTTCAGGTGAAAAAATTGACATTTTTTATCTTATTCTACGAAAAATCTACTTACCTTCATACGCCAGCAGTCGATTTAAAAGTTAAACATAAATTAATGCTACGTTCGACAAACATTTGATATGCGAATATACAAGAACTATTCTAGTTGATTACATCCCTAAGAATAAACTTGATGTGGTTTATTTATTTCTTGATACTGGGCGATAACCGAATTAGTCAAAAAACATCTAGCTTAGCTTAAATGTTATTCCAGTTTACATTCCACATTCATACAAACCTTATCCAACGGACGTTTGCGAGTTTGCAACATTAAGAAAAGCATATAATAAAAAATGAAATTAACGATTTTTTAAATGGAATCAATGTGTGATTAAAAGTTGTAATCTCAAGCTTGTAATTTACAAGATAGTTTGATTTGCATTTGTTTTTAAATCACATATTAAAAAATAGTTTGACAATTTCAATCTACATTGATGATATCGATGTGAGTGATGAAAAAGAAGCATTTTATACGAATGACGATTGTTTATTTGAAAAACAAACACATCCAAAATACATCTGAAAGTAAAATATCAGAAATTAATGAATTGTCATTCTTCAAGTCATTTCACTAATTAAGTAGACGAGGGATATCTTGGATGTCGGATATTTCGTCAATAAAATCACCATCACCAATAGCATTAGCACAGTTATCAGAGAGCCATTTCACAACACAAATTTGAATTCCCTTTAACATCAGCATTACCAACACAATCAACATCAAGTTCATTTCACTCATCAGGTACCCTGCCAATTTCATCGACTAATATTTCGGCTTCTCAAAATTTTCCAACATCATCTTCCATTACAAAAGCCCAGTTATCGATGTCAAATACAAAAGAAAAAATTATAGTATAGAACCAAGATTAACCGAGGAACAAAAGACAGAAAAAAAATATCTTTTTAATTTGAAAATATATACCAATTAGTAATTTTTTTATCTCTTTAGAATCTCTAATTTAATCAATTTTTGACTCATCATTTCTATAGGTTTTTGGAATTTTACCACCGCGTCAAAACATGAAAAGCGCGTTTTTATGCACGCATCCTAAAGAGAAGCCCGTATAGCCGAGCAGTTTGTGTGTTAGTCATGCAAGCAGAGGATCGAGGGTTCAAAACCCGCTAATGGTGGAAAAATCTTCAAAATATCTCTGTAATACGGGGAACCCCTTTCATCAAAAAATGGGGGACCGGTTTCGACTGGGTAAAATTTGCAGTTTAGATGATCAACTCGATGCAGTAGCCTCTGTGTCAAATCGGAGCTGTTGCTCAAAAAAGGTACTTGAAAAGGAGATGAGCGCCTCAAAGAGACCGATTTTAACATAGAGTGGATGGTCGCTTATAAGTGAACTAAAATCTGAGAATCAAAAGTATATTTTTTCAACAATTTATGTCTTTTTAAAGTGTAAAATGAATCATTTACTTAGATTTGAAAATTATTCTTTACTATCGAACAATTATCAATTTATGATTTTTTTTTTGAATTTTGAAATAGAGAATGAATAGAAATACAAATTGAACAATAATATCTATTTTTTTAATAAAATTAAAATTAAAAATAAATTTTTTTTTTTATTATGCTAAAACAACTAAAAAATAAAACATAAATAAGATTAGATTTTATTTTTGATTAAGTTGATTTTAAAAAATAGATTTTAAGATTCATTTTAGGCATAAAAAAGTGCATCATCATCATTTTTTTATCGTTGATTCAATTTATTAAAAAAAGGAAATATTTTTGTTCATTTTGTATTTAATTTTAAAATTTTTTTATAAAGTCTAGCATAATATTTTCATTGAAGAACAATGAATTTACAAATCCAAAAATTAAGTTAAATTAAAAAAGTTATTGAGCATTTGGTTTCAAAAAATAAGACAAATAATAACACTCGTTTTTTTTTGCTGTGCAATTATTCTAATTTTCTTATCCTTTTTTGTTTTTTATTTTCATATACATGAAAAATATAATTCGCACATGGGTTTAAAAGAAAAATTAATTTCAAAATATAAAAACAAAATATAAAATTTGAATAAAATCAACCTTTCTAGAAATTGAGAAAAAGATATTTCTATAAATAGTTTAAAAGATGGCCAGCGAATTGACCGAAAAGATAATCAAACAAATCGAGTACTACTTCGGTGATATTAATCTTAGCAAGGACAAATTTCTACAAGAAGAGACTCAAAAAGATTCCGGATGGGTCTCGCTTGAAACGATGGTTAAATTCAACAGACTGAAGCAGTTAACCACCGACTACAAAGTAATTGTTGATGCTCTCAAGCAGTCGACCTCAGATCTTCTCGAAATCGACGAGGAAAATTCTAAAATTCGTCGAGCAAAACCATTGCCAGAAAACCTAAGTGAATTTGAAACCAACTTGAAACAAAACACAGTATATGTAAAGGGTTTTTCGATAGAAATGTCTCTGGACGATTTGTATTCATTTTTCGAACAATACGGAAAAGTTCTTCAGATTTTTATGAAGCGATTTCCATCAACAAGACAGTTTAAAGGCAGTGTTTTTGTTACTTTTGAAACAAATGAACAAATGAAGAAATTTATTGAATTAGAGGAACTCAAATATAATGACCAAGTGTTGACTAAAGAGCTACAAGAAGAATATTTGAAACGAAAGGCTCCACAATTTGAAAAAATAAAAGAAAATAAAGCCAAAAAAGAACAGCAAAAATTAGAAAAAGTAAAACAACAGCAAGAGGCTGAACAAGCTTTTTTAAAAGAGCAACAGATTCCAGGAGCTATTCTGCATGTTAGTAATGTCCCTGGCGATGCCAGTCGCGAATCTCTTAAAGAACTTTTTGATAATTACGGAAAGGTCAAATATTCGGACTTCAGCAAGGGCCAAAATGAGGCCTATATAAGATTTTCAGAGGAAAATAAGGCAAAAGAAATATTAGAAACAATTAAAGAATTAAAAATGAAAGATAATCTTCTTGAATTAAGAGTTCTTGAGGGAGAAGAAGAAGAAAAATACTGGAAAGAAATAATAAGACGATTGTCAGAATCAAGAAATAAGTCGCATAAAGGCGGCCGAAAAGCAAAAAATGGTCGCAAAGGAGGCAATAGGAATAAGCGTTCGTTGAATGAAGATCAAGATAATGATGACAAACCCGCTGCAACTGAAGAAAATAATAAAAAGTTAAAAACTGATGATTAATAGACACAATGGCTAAAATATCTCAATTTTTTTTCCTTAAACAACATATGATTGTTTCTGTCTTTAGTTTTTATTGTTAATTTACTTTTAATTAGAATAAAATTTTAAAAATTGACATTATTTTTAGTCTTTGAATTTAAGTATAAAAAAAAAATTAACGACTTTGTTATTTTAGATGATAAATGATAAGGATAATTTAAATTTTGAAATTGGACAGCATAAATAGTTTGACATTTTCAGTAAAATAGAGAACAATTTTATTTATAAAATTAAAAATTTAAGAGCCCATTTTAAACAATGACCAATGATACTATTAATAATATGAATAATATGTTTTTTTTAAATGGTACTTTTACATTTATCTTGAGAGGAGTGGATTTTAATAAATAAAAAGCTTATAAAATGTGATAAAAGTGTATAATTTAACTAAAAACTAAAATAATAAAAATTCCCTGACTATAGTAGCTCATATAGCGCCAAATTTCAATAGAACCACTTCCTTGCTTTATTCTTTTAATAATACAATTTTCATTATACTTCTTCGACGCCATCATTCTTATCTGAATTCCATTTTTCTATTGTCTACTTCAATGTTAATTTGGTCATTGAACATTATCTATCACTATTTAGTCTTGTTTCATGATTTCACTTTTTATTACCAAACTATCAAATTCCTATACTTTTAGTACTTTTGGTAGCTTATAGTTTATTATTATATTAAATTTTTTTATTCAACTACTAAACTCTAACCTCTAGCCTAATTAAGACTTTCCGGCATTTAAAATAATAAAAGTACAAAGAGGAGCAGGAAAAATAAAATAACCATAAAGTACAAAAAATGCTTAAAGTCGTTCCTATTATCATCGGTCAGGCTTTTTAAGCACGGCTGTTATACATCTTCAAGTCTGAATGACTCTGACATACTTTGTAAGTTTGGCCTATGATAGCTTGTCCATATGGTCTTGTGGGATGTTCTTGGAAATTTGGTCAAGGTACGATTTTGGTCTTCTTCCTTGTCTATATCTTGTCTATTGATTCCCTGACATTTGATTCATAAAGTGAATAAATTTTTGCAATGAAAATCCGATGTAACACTAGAAAGCTCGAGGGATTTCTAGACCCTTATTTGAAAATTTGAAACTTGAATTTTATCACATATAAATAAAATTTTAAAAAGTGGCTTTAACTTGCTAGAATCGTTGATCGTAGTTTTTTTTTTAAAAATGAATAAATTTTCGAAGAAAATCTAAAAGTTAAAGTTCTGATATACAAGAGGTTTTTATGCTATTCAGCCAGGATAGCATTTCAGTCAAAAATTTACCTTAATTTAAGTTGCTTTTCTCAAAAAATGTGTCTTGTTTAAAAGAAAATTCAACAGTCGTTTGCCATGTAGAATATGTATTTTCTTGTTTGTAATAGAAGAAAAAAAAATGGATAAATTTGTTTTATATGAGTCACTATTTTGGATTAAAATTTACAAAAAAGAAGGAAGATTATACAAAAAAATTTAGTTTATTGTTAAAACAAAATAATTTTTATAGAATTTTTTATTATTCTAATAAAGATAAGTTTGTCTATCAAATTTTGAACTTTTAAAAATAAGCAACCTTTTTGCTGTATTTTGTTATTTAAATTATAAAATCTCAAAATTTCAATATCAAACAATTCGATGTTTAATGCCAAAACCAGTATAAAAATGTCCAAAAATTAAAATAAAATGCTGATCAATTATTTAGAAATATTCAATATTTTGCTGCTTATTTGATCTCAAATAAAATGAATTCTATCGAACAGTTGTTAGTAAGACAAGTTTGTATCTTAATACTTTTAATAATCCAGTCTATACACAATGAGAAAATGTTCTTTCGATAAAAATATTATAATTTGATGATTCAAAGTCATTTTTTAATCTAAAAAAATTTATGTCAAATAAAAGAAAAAATGCCTGTAGATATTTGATATCTAAGACTGCATCAATCAAAGAATGTCAATCGAAAATGAATATTTAATTGAAAAAACAATTTCGTCAAGTAATTGCGAACAAAATCAAAACATTCTAATAATAAACATAAATGAAAGCAATCACTGTTCTACGACGAGCATCAACTCGTCTCAAGCTTCATCATGCTCAAATGCTTCACTTGATTCAAACTCAATTTTCAATAACTTTGAATATTGGTCAAAATCATTCAACAATTTTGACTTAGTCAAGGTAGAAGAATCGTTTGATAGCGAATCACCCAAATTATCAAAATTAACAAATCAATACTATTCACGTTTGTACAAACTGTTTGATACACCAAAAACAAATTTGAGTTCTCCAAACTTGATAGCCAATACGCATTTTTTGCACTCGTCTGAGACTCCTACCTTGAATGATAAACCAGCATCTCGTTATTCGCATAAATCTCAAAAAATGGACTCGACTCAAAATTATTCCATACCACTCTCAGTAGATTTTACTCGCAAATTAAAGCGACCGATGCATATACCATATTCTTTAGAATACTCCAATTCATGCTCGTTTCAAGGAAGCATTCTCGAAGACTGGCTCTTGCAATCATTCGAAGAGCACCTCAAAGATTCATCATCTGTTTTCCGAAATGAAATAAATTCATTATCTACATCGGCCACCAATTCGGCCACCAGTTTCATTATCGAATATAGCTACACACAAAATTTAGAAACTGACGAAATCACGTATATCTCAACAAACGAGCCGCGCAAACTCAATAGTGAAAGTTACAAGGCAGCTATTAACAGCTATGATGACAGTGAAATAAAAAAATCAGATTCTAGTATCAAAAATGATGAATATTTGTCGAAAAGACAAGAAGCCAATTTCTACGTTCAACAAATACTTACTGATTTGCTTGCTTTGGGTGTTATTGAATTCGATAGTGCTTTTGAAGGTGCCATTAATAAAACTTACAAGGTATTCATGCTTCAATTAAACACTTAATTTATGAATAAAAAAAAATTTCGCCATTTAAAATTTCAATAAAATTTAATTAGTTTTTTTTTTGTTGTTTTTAGCCCAAAAGTGAATATAAATGGAATAAACCTTTGCAAGTAAAAGCAGAACAACCAAGAGAAGATCCAGTTGAAATGGGTAATTTTATTTTTTCATTTTTGTCGAAACTTTCTACAAAAAAAATCATTTTATTCAATTTAAATAAGTTTAAAAAGAGCTGTTTAATTGTGAAAATTTGATAGCATAAATAAAAATAATCCTAGATCAAAACTAACACAGAATTGCGGGACAAATATTCAAAATCGTCTAACTTTACTTTAAAAAAAAGATTCTAACTAATTGACGCATCAGTCAATTATTTAAAACATGGTTTTTATAAAATAAACTTGGTCGATTTTCAATTATTTTGTTAAAATTTCTATTTTTTATGGTTAATGGCCACAATTTTTCTTTTTTTTTATTAAATCAATTGTCAAATCCAATTGTTTAGAGCTGTGTAAAAAGATTATTTTTCTATTCATAAATATTACGTACAAAAAAAAATGTGCTAAAAAAAAACTGAAAAATCTTTTAGCAAAGTAAAATTTTTCATCAATTTTCTCAAAATTTTAAATGCGTAATTTGATTGTGAATAAAAATTAAGTAATTTAAATAAATAATTGAACCAGAACAGACATTAGCACTAATTTTTTTCGGATATCAAGTTTTGGTTAACATTGAGTTTGTTATGAAGACCCGATCAAGATCTCATTAATTTTTTTTGGGTACCTAGATCAGACTCTGTAGGCTTTTATCCACTTTTTTCATTTTATCAATTCAGATCTATTAGCTTTTTGATCAATTCTATCGGAATTGTGTTGCTAGCCTGAAAAAAATGAGTAAAAGATTACAGAGTTTGATATAGGTATTCGAAAAAAAAAGAATGGATTCGGGATCAGGTCTGCGTAACAAACTCAATTCTAACCTAAACCTGATACTCGAAAAAATTCTGGGTCTATATCTCTAAACCTAAGCAATGATTTTAAAATTCGTAAATATGATCAAAAATAGGTTATTTCATTTTTAACTATTTTATTAACACTAGAAGCACCAAACAAGTCAATTGACTCCTTTGAAAAATTGTTAAAACCTCGTTTCTTTTGAATGGATTTTTCAAATAAATATATCTTTTTTGATTTATGTAGATTTTAAAATTTTTTTAAACAATAATATTACTTTATAAAATTATTATAGTTTTTTATAAAATATTTTTGAATTAAAAAAACATGAAAAAATTCTTGGTGCTTCTAGTGTTAATCTAATTAATCATTTTTTACCTAGAATATTTAAATCTCATTTTAGCTCCCTCTAATATAATAAATAAATGAGGATTTAACGAGCAAAGAAAACTGTCAAAACAACAACGGACTTTCTACTATTAAGATCACTAAACATAAGATAAATTCATTGTAAATATATTTAAACTCTCCAAAACTGAGAATTGAATATTATTGAATAATTTGAAATTAAACTTTTTAGTGAACTAGAACGAATTTAATTTTTATTTGATTAGAATCTAATTATCTTTCATCGATTAGTATCCAGTTGTAATAGAATCAATCTCTAAATTTGATGACTAATGTCTAAAACAGTGATTTTTTGATATAAATTGCATAAATTCTTTTAATTTGTTTGATAAACAAATTTATTAATTAGTAGCCTTATTAAAAGACAAATCGAAATATCAAAATTGGCTTAACTCGGTTGGACTAAAGCTATTTTTTCAAAGTATTCTTATTAAAGTAACTAGAATCAAAAATATTAATTTGAACGACTTCTGTTTATTCAAAATTAATCATCATTTGTAAAAAAATAAAAAAAAAAAATAAAATTTTTATTATTTTTTTAAAAATAAAATAGATAAGAATAGAATTTAAAGTCAGGGTTAAACTCATAAATGTACAATGATTGAATTTGAATTTAAATCAAAATGATTATTTAAAATTTAAAAAAAAAATTTCAAAATTTTTTTTCAATTTTAAAATAAAAAAATTAAACTCGTTCTATTGCATTAAAAATTTTAATTTCAAATATGAAAATTTCGCAATATTAAGACTATTTTTTTTTTGAAGCAGAAATAGTTGAAATATCGTACTTTTTGAATCTTATTATTTCAACAGTAGATTTTAACTAATATTGTTTCACAGATTAAAAAAAATTCATTTTGAAATTTTTTTTCCTAAAAAGAATACTGTCGGCTTTTGGTTCAGCGACATTTTTCTTCATTAAACTTATAATTTTAATCAACTTTTCTAAATACTCATAATGTTTATAAAATATGATAACCATAGACTATTTAAATATTTGAAATAAGAGCATTTTAAAAATGAAAAATTATAATCTTTTTTCTAAATTTCTTTTAAGTAATTTAAAACGCTATGATTATCAGATTTTAAGGATGAATTTTTTTTCATCTTAACTCTTCTAATTTATTTTTGCTTATTTAATTACTGGGTCCATAAATGTAAATAATATTTTCAATTTTGAGTAAATTTATTTCACCTGAGCTGGACAAATTTCTTCAAAATAAAACTAAACAAAAACAAACTCAGAATTTTTAATTCTATTTATAATTCTAACTTGTCAATGATTTATTTAGTCTTTTTTCCATTAGTTTAATAGGATGATATTCAATTTTCTTTTTTTTGCTTTTAATAAATCTTAACTTTTACAAAGTATTATCCGGATTAACTCTATGAATTTATTAAATTTGTATTCATATTTGAAGTTCAAAGTAATAAAAAGCAAAAGAAAAACTGAGCAAATGGTGAAAAAAAATCATTAATTTCTTTTAAAAAATATATATTGACAGTTTTTTCTTTATAAAAAATGCCTCCTTAAGATGCCACTTGACGTTGAAAAATTAAAGAAAATTTTTAAGATATATTTTATTAAATAAAAATTTTTATTTTTAAATTCAAAGCACACAGATCTTTAATTTCAAACTTGAAAAAAGAACATAAAGAAGAAATCGAATCTTTGAAAGTAAAAATTGTTTAAGTTGAATAAATTGAGTTTGAAAATTTCAATTGAAGAAAAAACATGAATACGAAATTTCCAATTTAAAAATGGACCAATCTGTAAAAATAATGGAACTTGAAGATAGAATAAAAAAAATGAATAATGATATAGACATTTACCGAAAAAATTCTAGTGAACTCAAGAAAGAAATAGAAGAATTAAGAGTAAGATTTTACATCTTAAATTATTAATATCTGTAATTATTCAAAAATTAACTAGAATTTAAATACGAAATTATCTAATGAAAAAAACAACCTGCAGACAAAACTGAATCAAGCTTTAGCTAAGCAAATATCGATTTCTTCTTCATCATCAGCGCTCAATGGATTTCCAACTGTAAACCAGTTATTTCTTAGATTAAATTTAATTTATAATATTTAGCTCAATTCTTGTCCTCAATCATCAAATACTAGCCAAGGTAGTAACCTAATTAATGGAATTCCATTAGCAGCACAACATCCACCACCAGCTCCACCTCTTCCATCATTGAATTTAAATGGTGTTCCTCCAGCACCTCCACTACCCTCATTAAGTTCAAATGGTGGACCTCCTCCACCTCCTCCAACCCCGCCACCTTTACCATCATTCAACTCTAGTAGTGCTCCACCACCACCTCCACCTCTTTTACCATCATTTAGTTCAAATGGTGGAGCTCCTCCACCCCCGCCACCTCCACCTCCTTTACCATCATTAAGTTCAAATGGTGGAGCTCCTCCACCTCCGCCACCGCCACTACATTTATTAAGTTCAAGTGGTGGTCCACCACCACCACCCCCTCCTCCACTATTAGGAGCTCCCGGCTTATCAATGCCTCCTAAATTCGGTATGCCTCCACCGCCTCCACTAAACGGTTTCTTAGCTGCTCAACCGGAACAAAGACCTATTTGTAAAATTTTACGCAAAAATCAATTGAAATTTGTTAATCTTTTACAGCTAGGAAAAAATTTTGTCCAAAACAAGAGATGAAAACACTTTACTGGAACCGGATTCAAATTTTCAAGTAATTATTTTTTCATCTTTTTTAAAATTTTAATTGCTTAAAAAAAATCTTTGGCAAAAATTTACATTTTTATAAAAACAATAAATTAATAAAAATATTCAGAATGATTTTATTCAAAAATATATTTATAAATGCTTTTTTTATTTACTATGGTTATACTGGAAAAAAAATCTTCGCCATGTTAAAAGACTTGTATATGAAGTTAGTAATTGTTTCCCTGAAAAAAATTAAATAAACATAGCAAAAGTGTTTTTTGATTAGAAGTATTCAAATTGGTTCAAAATAGGCGCCAAGCCATTGGATATCAATTCAAAAAAATGATTGATTGTTTAGATAGTTGATAAAAAAGTTCAAATTATTTAATAGATTTTTAATTTTTAGAGAATAATTAGCTTAATAGCGCTAAATTAACCTCTGAAAAATGTTTTAAAAATAAAAGCCATATTCTCAAATTAAGTATATTCTTTAAAAATTAGATAAATTTTTATTTTGATTATAGTAACTAAGTTTCAGAAAGATCGCTATTTTAAGAATGACTTACAAGGTGTATACAAGATCCTTTGAAATTAATCAATTGGTTTATAAGGTCGACATAAATATTTTTTTTACTTTTTTAAAAAATATTTAATAATTAGAATTAAATTAGTATAAAAAAATATCTTTATTTAAAAGAAATCTTAAATATAAATTTATTGTTCCTTAAAATTTGGAAATCAGCTTTGATTTTTGGATATATTTATAAAATACGAAGAATTTCACATGAGTATTTTTATCTTGTTATGTTCAAAGAATAAATAAAATTATTTTAGTAAATTGTAATCAAAATTTTAAATAATTAGTAAAAATGGAAACTACTGTTTTCTTTTGGCATTCTTCCAATGATGATGATGTTCAACCCACCAATTTTTTTGGATACCCAGTCCTTACCAAAGAGTCATTTACTCAATTTTTTTGGTCACTAATCAAAACTTAATGGCTTTTTATTCAAATAAATTAGCTTACCTGAAAAAATTTGGTAAATAACTGGACTGGATATCAAAAAAACAACCTTATTTCAATCCAGACCTGATATCAGAAAAAAATTAAATTTTAATGTCTGATACATGGTATGGATAAAAATAAATAATAATAAATTATTAATTAGTGTGCTCAAAATAGCTTTTATTAATTAAATAAAAACTATTTTGTTTTAAATGGATAAATTAATATTTTTTTTGTAATGCACTAATATGAGCAAAATAAATTGAAAATTTTTATTCATTACATTTTAGTTTTTAAATAAAATTATCAAAAATTTAATTTTTTTTACATTTGCTAGAAAATCGGATGTAATTTGGTTTGATGTCGATGAAGCCGACATAGATGATGAATTTGTATCACAATTTGCGAAGCCTTCGATCAAGTCAAACAAAAAAGATGATAAAAAACTCACGAGACAAAACTCTATAATGAGTCTGAAGCCAGAACTTGTTAAACTGCTAGATTCAAAGCGCTCTCAAGCTATCGGAATTTTAATGACCAGTCAACGCTTAGACGCCGGTATAATACGCGAAGCTTTAATAGGCTTTGATAATGAACTAATCAGCTATGAAACTCTAAATTCAATTTTTATTTTACGACCACAGGAAGATGAATTGCGCATGATTACAGACTTTCTCAAGACAAACTCTGAAGAGCTTTTGGATAAGCCCGAGTTGTTTATGCTCGAATTGTCCCGAATACCTTCATTTGAAGAGCGCATGTTCTGTCTCGTTTATCGCAACAAGTTTTACGAGTCTATTTCCTCTATTGAATTTAGATTGAATAATATTAGCATTCTATGTGATGATTTATTGGGAAATGCAAGTGTGAAAAAGATTTTGGGAATAATTCTTGCTTGCGGGAACAGTATGAATGCATCTAATAAATCACGAGGCGATGCTGATGGCTTTGATCTGGCCATTTTGCCAAATTTAAAAGATGTGAAATCGAAAGACAATACCTCAAATCTTCTACAATACATAGCTTGGTATTACCTTGATAAAATAGATGATGATGTAACTAATTATCCACTGCCTGAGCCTTCTGATCTTAATTTTGTTGCTCAGGTTAACTTTGATGATATAGAAAAAGAGCTACGCAAAGTAAATAATGAAATAAAAGATGTAGAAAAAAAAATAGATATTGTTTTAGCTCATAAAGCAGATAAATTGGAACAATTTAAATCTAGAGTTAACCAATTTTTGTCAAATGCAATCTGCGAATGCAAAGATCAAGAGGAAAATTTTAGCAAATGCAAATCAAAATTTAAAAAGTTGGTTGATGCGTTTATTATAAAACCAAAGCCCCCTGATCCAGAAGTAACACCGGATTATTTTTTCTCATTATGGACTGCATTTAGCAATGATTTTAAAAATGCTTGGAAAAGGGAAACACAAAAATTAATCAAGTCTAGACAAAAACATATAAATCAAACGAAAAACCAGATTAAGTCGAAAGCACCCATGTCTAAGCAATCTGAGAAAAAAAGTATGAAAACTATTTTTCACCAAAAGCGCTCCGAAAGTCTAAAATATAAAAATTAAATTTTTTTATATTTGTAAATTTTTTAAATATGCCATTTTTTTATAATATAAATTTTTATTTTTTTTTCTATTAATTTAATTTACTCGAAAAAGTAATAAACCTTTTACTTATTGTCATTTAATAAATTTTTTAATGAAAATTAATATTATTTTTTAAACTTAAAATCTTTTTCAAGTTAAATTAAAGTGACTTTATCTAAAATTATCTATGGTAGACTAACGAGAATTTCCAAATTTAAAATTCGATAAATAAAACTTCCGTAAAGGCCAACCTTCATATTTGTTAGTCACTGAGTCAAAATGCAATCAAATCAAAATTTTTAAAACTAAAGACTCAGATTAAAAAAAAAGGTTTATATGATAATCAGTTTGGGATAGAATGTTTGCCAATTTTAAAATTTCGTTCTTAAGTTTAACTTCAATCTTGAAGATTTCAGGTCCCTTTTTTTTTATTTGCACCATCTTTCATTAACTCCTTAAAGTTAATGAGTTTTTGTTTAATTACTTCATTGTCCGTCTGCTGAATTGTGGTTTGAGGCAATTTGAAGAGGCTTTGTCTTTGCCATTATCAAAAAATCATCAATCATCAAAGAAAAACTTAAAGTAAACCGACTTCAGTGAGTGAAAGCTTTTTTTAACCAGATTTTGACAAAATTCTTCTCCAATACAGCTTTTAAATATTGCCAGGTTGAGAACAGTATAGAAAAGAGTCTAGCCAGTATAGCCGACTAGTTTGTGTGTTAGTCATACTAGTAGAAGATCGAGGGTTCGAAACCCACTGAGGGTGAAAAAATCTTCAAAATATCTCTGTAATACGAGGCGCATGTTTTTAAACCCCTTTCATCAAAAAAATTGTAATTTTTCTTGCTATGAATAGATGATACATAAGCTTAATTTATAAAAAAAAAAACTTATTTTGCTAATTCGAATGGCAATTATTATTTCATCTTAGATTCAATTTCTCGTCCTAAAGCTTGATAAATTAATAATAAATATTTTTTTTTGAATTACACCTAATTTCATAAATATCTGTCAAAAATTTTAAAAAAACTTACAATTTTCAAATTTTTAAATTTTAATCATTAATTAATTAATATTGAAATAATTCCATCAATTATTGGAAAAATCAGTATTTGAAAGGGATTGAACCAGGAGCGTTTATAAAAAGTTAAAATATAAAATTTTCATGTATTTAACCATCTTTTCAATGATTACATTTGAGATTTTAAACAAAAAGATTTTACTTGAAATATATTTTTAAAACATTCTATTTTTTTCGTTTTTCACTCTTACAAATAAAATTTTTTAATTTTTTTTACAATTTCTTCACGCAAAAAATTGCGTATTGTAAGTTTGATTGTTTCAAACTCACTCTCAAAAAAAAAATGCTTAAAATTGTCTGCTGTTACGTCATTATTAGAAAAAAGATGTTCAACGATGAATTGAAACTTTTAGGAAACCATTAAATAAATTTCATTTGTAATCGGTTGAATCTATTTTAGAAATCATGAAAACAAGAATCAATGATTGGACTCATCTCAACCAGCTCAGCAAGTCGTAACAAATTTAATGCGCTATTAATGCAAAGCAATTAGAACGAATGTACGCTTCACTTCAAGAAAAATATCCTTCTTTGGTCAACCGAAAGCTAGGTTTCTTTATTCATGATAACGATATATCTCAAACATCTAGAAGAACAATGGCAAAGTAGAAAAAATTTCATCTAAGAGACCAAATTTTTGTCTAAGTTCAAAAGAAAAAAAGATTTTAGCTTAAAAAATTTTGATTAAATATTAAAACTGGGTTAATTAATAAATTTTTATTAGAATTCTTAGAAAAGAAAAAAATTAAACTGACTTAAAATGATTAAACCCTTACCCTAACTAACTTAAAAAAATGAAAAACAGAGAAGACAAGTGTTTCTATGAAATATTATTTAGAGTAGTTCGTTTAGTTGAGTTGTTTTTCAAGTAATTTAAAAATTTTTCTTAAATTTTTTATCTTAAACCCACCCTTTTAGTATTCAATCTTAATTACTTAATATTAAATTTCATATAAATTTTCATTAGTTGGCAATAGCTTAATATTCATTTAATAATTAATTGAAAATCAGATATCATTTTTTAATGTATAAAAAGAAAAAGAGTAAAACTTAAATTTAGTTGATTAATTTGACTATATTTTTTGCAATCTAAGTGATTTAAGTTTAAAGTCATAATTAAAATCAAAATTTTTCTAACAGTTTATCTTAAACAGTAAGTTATAAATAGTATCCTAGTGTATTAAAAAAAGAACTTTTATATCAATAAATTAAAATGACTTAATTAAATGTTACATAATTTTTTTGTGTTATTTTGATTTATATGGTGAAGCTAGCAAAATTAATTAAAGATAATTTTTTTTTCACTAAAGTGAATTAAAGCAGGTTATCTTAAGTTTCTAACTTTTAATTTGATACAGATATTAATCAGTGATACCGATTCTAAATATATAAATACTCAAATTTTTATTCTTGAGAAAAATAAACTAAAAATGGAGACTAATTCGCATAGCCATCATCATCATCATCATTTGCATATTCCATTTGTGCATCATCATCATCATAACCATGTCCATTGGGACAATCCAATAGAGTTTTTAATGACATGTATCGGTTTTGCTGTTGGACTTGGTAATGTTTGGCGATTTCCTTTTCTTTGTTTTCAAAATGGAGGAAGTAACTTAAAAATTGCTAATAAAATTTAATTAATTATTTTAAATTAAAAAAAAAGGTGCATTTGTAATTGCTTTTGTAATAATGTTGTTCTTAATTGGCTTGCCAATTTTTTTTCTAGAGTTAACAATTTCTCAATATTCAAAATGTGGACCACTCAAAGTTTGGAAAATAGCGCCTCTTTTTCGTGGTCTTGGCATGACTTCAGTGATGTTAACTATCTTTGTTTGTCTCTATTACAACGTTATAATATGTTATTGTCTCATTTATTTGATAAGTTCATTTATGCCTAAGCTTCCATGGATATCCTGCGATAATTGGTGGAACAACGAAGCATGTTTCATGTCTAATGAAAATATGACTATTATAGCCACTGGTTTAGACTCTCCATCTAAACAGTTTTTCTATAAATTTGTCCTAGAAATGTCTGATGGTATTGAGTATCCTATTGGAATGAATTGGAAATTAGTTTGTAGTTTATTTGTTTGCTGGATGTTGGCATTTTTGAGTTTGTATAAGGGCATCCAGTCTTTGGGCAAAGTTTCCTATATAACAGCCATATTTCCATATGTAATGCTTTTTGCTTTGATAATTAGAGGGGTGACCTTACCCGGTTCAATGAAAGGAATTATTTATTATATTGCAAGTGTTGATTTTTCCAAGCTGTTTAGACTCAAAACTTGGATAGACGCTGCATCACAGGTCTATTTTTGTTTAAGTATAGCTCAGGGAGGTCTAATTACTCTCGGAAAACATAACCGATTTAATTACAATCATCAACGAACAAGTATTTTTGTTGTCGTGCTAGATGGTGCAACAGGATTGATAGCTGGTCTAGCGGTTTTTTCAGTACTTGGCTTTATGTCTGAAAAAACTGGAGTTGAAATAAGTGATTTGGCTGTTGGTGGTCCAGGTTTGTCTTTTATTGTTTATCCAGAAGCATTATCCTTAATGCCATTTCCATGGATTTGGTGTATATTTTTTTTTCTGATGATGATTACAATCGGCTTTGGTTCTTTGCTTTCTCTAGCTGAATGTGTTTTGGATTCATTTATTCTAATTTTCAAAATTAAAAAAAAAGTCAATAAAACTAAATTCCGCTTTTGTGCATGCATTTTTTTCTTTTTAGTTGGATGTTCTATGACAACAAAAGGTGGATACTATCTTCTAAATCTAATTGAATCATATACAGCTGTTTTGCCAATTATAATATGTGCAACGCTACAAGCAATAGCTTTGTGTTGGTGCTACGGAACAAAACGATTAAATGAAGATATTAAACTTATGCTTAATATTGAATTAAATTTCTTTTGGAGGATTTGTTTCAAATTTTTCACTCCTGTTTTAGCAATCATTATTGCTATTATAACTATCTCATCGAATTCTGAGGTTGTTCTTGGTGACTACAAGTATCCATTTTGGGCCCACTGGATCGGATGGGGCATAATTTCCATTAATTTATCTCCAATTGTAAAATTTGCATGTACCGAAATTTACAAAAGCAAAATTTTGCAAGAATTGTATAAATTAACTCAGCCAAGACATGACTGGAAACCAGTCTTTGACGCTAAAAAGCCAGAAAATTCAGACGGAACCTCCTTGGAAGCACCCATTAATGAAAACCAAGAGAAACATGGAGAAAAAATAAACACTGGTTTTGAGTTAAATGAAAAATTTTAACTTTAATTATTTTGTTTGTCTAAAATAGTATAATGAATTTTAAAAATAAAATGAAATATTTAAAAAAAAATCCTATTTTTTTTGAAAAATTAATGATAAAGTAATTTAAAATCGAACGAAATCATCTTAAAGAATTCAAATATTCTTAAGAATAACTTAATACGAACTTGAACCTAAAACAAGGATCCGGATCAAAAATAATTTAAGATTTAAAAAATATTTAATATTTTAAACTTTGTTTCTTTTCGCGCTTAAAAAATGTTTTCTTTGGACTAATAATCAATCAAAACAATCTTTTTCAAAATTGTATTAATTTTTAAAAAATCAATATTAATTTCACCATAAGAAACATCCTCTGGCATTAATACAAATATTTCTTCTTTTATTTTATAAGGAAAAAGAAATTCTTTGTTTAATAAGACAAGAGACAAAAGCCGTTTATCTTTCTACTATGTAATTTTGTTGAAAATGAAAGATTTTAATTTTGAAATATTGAAATATGCTAATATTTGAATTATTAAGTTTTTTTATTTGAAATTGTCTTTAAATTTTTTTTATCCAGATTCCGTGATTTAAGGACAACCGAATAATTTTTCTTATGTTCAAATTTAATAAAAGAATATGTATTTTTCAAGAAAGCTAATTAACAACTATTTATGCGTAATTTCTACCTTATGATATTGACTTTCTAGAATTTAATATTTATCAGGATCTCTTATTAACACTAGAACGCCCGGGGGGTTTTTTAGACCCCTTTTTGAAAAATTAAAACATTGATTTTATCACATATAAATAAAATTTAAAAAATGATCTTTATTAGCTAAAAATCTTGATTGTAATTTTTTAGAAAATTAATAAATTTTCAAAGAAAATGTTTAATTTATCTTTAAAACTTTATTTTATTTGAAATTTTTATGAGAAATCAGCCATGCTTTCTAGTGTTAAGATTTTTTAAATTTCTAGCTTATTTACAATTGAAATTTTATTATTTAATTTCAAATTTAAAAATTAAGTAATAATTTTTAAATTTTATTTTTTAAAAGCTTTAAATATTTAATTTAAAACTAAAAAATACATTTAACTGATAAATCTGAAAAATTAAAGTTTTCAATTTTTTTCAAAAAGACACTGAACAACATAATAATACAGATATTTCTTTCAAAAGTCCGAAGAAAAAATGATTTTATAGAAATGATGTTTTTAAGAAATTTATCAAAAAAAATTTTTTTTAATATGGAAAAAGAAATCATTGGTAATTCAATGTAAAAAATTCAAAAGTTCCGTACTATCTAAATTTCCAATTTTTGACTTTAAATTCGTTATCTACGACCTTTATTTTAAGCATAGTAATTTGAAAATAATTCATACAAAAATAGGAAATTTTATAACTTTATTTACAAATAAATAAATTAAAATTGTAAAACCACAGATTTGTTCCAAATTTTTTCGAGTTTTTATGGAAAAAAATTCGATTTAAATGGAAAAAAGTTCATCTTTTGTTATTTTTCAGTTAACTTCTTTCTTTTGTGTTTTTTCAAATATGGTATTACTTGTCTATATATATTTATGTCCTATTAGAAGGACTATTTTTCAACTACTGGTTCAAAATTTTTTTTTGACTCACCCAGCAAAATCGAATTTAAAGTCAAAATTTAGAATTTTAGACATCACTGAAGTTTTGAATTTCCTGCACTTTACATTTTTGGTCTCTGAATTTTTCTTATTCTCTTTTCAAGGATCCTTCAAAGTTTCCTCCTTTTTTTTATTTTAATTATAAAAATATTAGTTAAAATTGATTTTAAAGTAAAATTTAAATAAACAAATACTTGATATCCTTAAACATTTAAATAGCATACATTTTATTTTAATTAAAGATACAAGCTAATATTGATAAATATTTTACGGTTTTTCGGAAATTTTATCCCAAGAAATTTAAAATTCAAATATTCTAGTGAAATGATATCTTTAAATATTTAAAAATGTGTAATACTAATATAAATTCAGTGATTATTTTTGTTATTTTCGTAGATAAGATGATTTTGAAAATATTAATAACAATATTTTTAATTAGAGATAGTAAATCATCAACTTTTGAAATATTAAGCAAGGATATTCATTCTGAAGAAAATTTGGTTGAAAAATTTCATTCATTTAGCCGTATTCAGTGTTTTCTAAAATGTTTGAAAATAAATCACTGTCGGTTTTTAAAGCACTACAAAAACCAATGTTATCTTTATTCTCCTTATGGTCAATTAAACTTTGTAGACTCTCATTCAATTAAAACATATCAGCCATTAAAGTTTATGAGGTAATTTAAGTTTCTAATTAAGCCTATCTTGATTTTTTCAACTAAGTCTAAATGGTTTGATTGTTCATTGGATTTTTTCAGAATCTCATTCACAAGATTTAATTAACAACTTCAATTTAGAGCCTTCAAATACATTTTCTGTATCAGACAGAAATAATAAGGCCAAATCTGCAATTCAATTTAATCTCGGACATTTGAAAGTTCCAACAGCAGGCTATTACTTTTTTTCTACGTTTTCTTGTCTAGTATGGTTTAAAATAGAAACTTGGACCCCAAAATTAACGCTTTTTGAATTTGGCAATGGAATGGAAGGTGACTTCGTTAAATTTGGATTAACTGGACCAACAAATTCAAAGTCGTTTTTATCAATATCAGCGAATCAATTGAATGATAGAGCTGTATTATTTTTGCCTAATGATCTTCTAATAGGAGTTTGGCATCATTTGGCAATAACTTTTGATTCAAAAAAAAATGGAAGCATTTATTTAAATGGATCTTTGGTGGTTAGCAAACAATTTGATTTTAATCCCTTGACAATTTTTAGGAAAGAAAATTATATCGGTAAAGGTTCTTCTGGTAATGAAGGAAACTATTTAATTATCGATGATTTAAAAATATTTATTAAAAGCTTAAATCAAGAAAAAATTTTGGAACAAATGAATGAAGCAATTTAAAATAAATATCAAATGCAAAGTTTATTTTTATATCTAAAAAAAAGAGTGATAAAATTTTTTGATTATATCGTTTTTTTTGTTAAGCACAAGAAAAATTTTTATCAAATATAGCTTTAAAACATTTTTAGAACCATAAACTTGTATCGCATTATTTTAAAAATCTATCAATATTTGTTTATTTTTATTAATTGAGAAAAATTTTGTTGATTATTTCTTTAAAAATAAATGAATATTATGAATTTGTATATCATTCTAATAAATCAATATATAGCTTGTTCTGATTGTTTGAATTTTTAGAATATACATTTAAATGTAAAAAAAAGAAGATTTTTGTCATAACTTTTAAAAAATTTTCAATTTTTAATAATGATCAGTTTACTAATCAATAGATAAATTTTAATATAAGTAATATTTTTACTATTACTCTAAAAATAGAATAACACTCCTATTTTAAAGATTTTTATTTTAAAATAGCAGCTTTTTCAGAAGTTCCGTTAAGATTTATTTCTCAAATCAATAGTTCTTATTCAATAAAACGTTTAAATCTTAAAATAACTTTTTTTTAATTAATTTATTTTTTATTGGAAATTATTTTAAACAAGCTGGACTGGAGTCAATAGTGGGAAAGAATCATAATCATAAACACTAATTCAGAAGTATAAAAATCCTCTTTATCACAAAAGTACAAAAATATCGACCGCTATAATTCTTTATTCGGTTTTAAAGCAAAAAAAAAAAGCAAGAACAAAGATCTACAAGACAGCAT
>PJRA01000077.1:817720-827814 GCA_016987375.1 Brachionus koreanus
TCTTTTCTTTGTTCGTCTTAATTCTAAAAAAAAAAAACATATATAATTCATAAATATAGAGAACTATAAAGAACTAACTATAAACTATAAAGAACGGTGTATGTCACTAAATGTTCCATTTATATTTATTCAATTAATTAAACTAATCTAATTTTTAAATATGGCAGATATTAAGCTTGAATCGATAGATTTCAAAAATTTTTTGTTTAAATATTTTATATTTGCCAAAATTTAAAGCAAAACTCTTATAAAAAATGTCAATTTAGATGACACGTTTTTTTGGGAAAAATATCCATCTATGTACATTTTTGACTTTTAGCTCATGTCACATGATAAAAACTTTAACCAGAGTCCAATAAAAAAAGACATATCCTTGTTTTATTACGTTAGATAAGGATAAATATTAAAACAATATCATTCAAGTTTAAAGGGTTAGAAAGATAGAAAAGTTAATTAAAAAAACTAATAAAAATTTGTTTTGATCTGAAAAATTTTTAAAATATTTATTTCTTTTTTATTAATGAAATTAAAAAAATTCCGGAAGTGAAAAAAAAAGACGCTATTAGTTTCTTAAAAAGCTTTGACAAAAATCACAAAGGCATTAGTAAATATTTACAAATATAATTTTTCTTTTCTTTTTGAAAAATTAATTAACGTCATCAATTTCACATTTAAATATATAAAAAAATTAATACTCAATTTAGAAAATAAAAAAATGCTGTTTTTTATTTTACTAAGCTTATATCATTCGAGCAATGGTCTGGGCTTTGATCTTAGCTGTCCATATTTAAACAAATCAATTGACTATGAACTTAACTGTACACTTAAAGTCGTGTCATTAAGTAACCTGACAAATGTAGTTGTAAATTATGGTGATGCAAAACTATTCGAGCATCAAAAGCGTAAATTTGCATCCTAAATATTAAAATTAAATAAAATTTTTCATTTAAAGCTGTTGAGTTTGATGAGGAATCGACTCCAAGCACTGATTTCAAACTTGGATTTGATTATTCAAGCAAATTTTTGATTATTAACTCAGAAATAATGGCCGATACAACTATATTTGCATTTGATTTCAATGTCAAACGCTCTGGAAAAATTCGATTTCAAGTAAAAATTGATATTAATCTATTAATTAATTTTTTTAAATAAAATAATGAATTTTAAAAGCTAATTAATTCTTCTATGTGTGGACAAACAATTTCTTGTGGAAAATATTTTCTAGAAAACCCGTTTCTGTCAAATTATTCAGTATTGCACTCGGACACAATTTATCTTCAATTTGGATATTCATTTTACATAGTTTCACCATTTAGGGTTTTTAGAGGAAATTTTTTGATTCTTGACCAAACACTAGAAGGTTTAGTTGAACTAAAATTGAGCCAATTTCGCTCAGATTATGCTATTAGAGAAAATAAACTAATTAAACTAGGTTCAAACGAAAACATAAAAATTTCAGTCAATTTTTACTCTTATGTAAGAATGTTTGAAACACTTTTTTTTCTCCATCACCAATATTCCTATTCAGATTGGTATAATTTAACAATATCGATCTCGAACGCTACTATAGTTAAACAAATTTTTATCTCAGATACAAAAAATCTCTTTTCATCTTGCTCTTTAAGCTCATTTGACTCAGTAAAATGTTTTTGTTTAGTTTATTCTCAAACATTAAATGATACCTTATTTATAAACAGTGAAAGAAATGCCCTACAAGGTGAAAGGAAAAATTTTTTAGGCTTTGATTTTATGAATATCCAGTACACTTCAGATGCTATCCACAAAAAATTCTATTTGTTATCAATCAAAATTCCAAGTAAATTATCAGTTAAAGGTTTTGAAATATTTGCCAACAAAAATGGACAAATTAAAATTGATTTATTAACTTGTGAAGCAAATAATATTTCTTTTTCAAACAAAAAAATTCTTGCTAGCTCTTTGACGACTGTATTTACTTGGATTATAGAATTGAATAAAGGTTTAAATAAAATTGAATTGCCTGAAAATATCTTAGTCAATGAACAAAGTTTTTTTGCATTTAGTCAAAACCAATCTATTGTTTCAACTGATTTTAGAAATGATGTTTTTATTGATTATACAATCAATCAAAATCTAGAATTAATTCCATTACATTTCAGATTTTGTCTAAATGTTAAAATCGGTCAGTATTTTTATCAGAAATTAAAACACTTTGAGCTTCAATTTCCTACATATGGTAAACATGAAATTGAATTTCGATTAGAAAAATCCAAATTGATAGAAAAACACCAAATTTCAATAGAAAAATGTAAGATTTTTTTAATTATTTTATTTTTTAATGTAACAGAAGTCTAGTGATTAATTTTTTGATTATTCTAATAAACTAAGACAGAACAAAATAGTAAAATCTGATTTAAAAATTGAGCGATTTTTGGACTGCCACTTAGTATTAGAACGGTTTCGGGAGAACAAATTTCTATAAAGTTAAAGAATATAAAGTTTTAAAGGTTATTACTAAAAAACGAAACCATGCTTATCTTTCAAAGAAAAGCTATTTACTCAAGAAAGCTAGAAAGCTTTTTTAAGACCTCTTTTTAAAAAATTAAAACTCAAATATTTTTTGATAAAAATAATTTTTTTAAATATCTTTTAAAAACTAAGCATCTTGTTTTTTTAATTATTTAACAATTTTAATCAATTTTCAGAAAAAAAAATTTGAAATTTTTATTTAGCTCTAAAAATACATTTTTTGACCAAGAAATTAATAGATGACTTTTTAGTAAGACAGGTCCATGAGGAAAAAAAATCTAAAAAACTCATATCATTATATATGCCGCTACTAGTTTTATCTTTTCTCTTTTATCAATTTTTAACTTTAATGTATTTCTTAGTTAAGAAGTTTATTTTTATGTTTATTAACATGCTAATGCTCCGATCTTTAAATTTCCATAAAAAACAACTAACAGTGCTTAAATTACACCAATTTAATTAAAATGACAAAAAGATTAAAAAAAAAGAAATCTTTTTTGATATTTCCATAATTAGATTTTTCGGACAAGTCCAATAATGTATTTTCTTTATTTACTTCATTGATCACAATATTTTGTCTCTTACTAGAGTTGGTAAATAAATAGATTAAAAAAATCAAATTTCACATTTATTCTTTTTTAATAGTTTAAAATACGGCATAAATTTATTGTTTTATAATTTTTCGATTAAAAATTTAAAGAAAAATAAAGATTTAACTATTATTATCAGAATTTAGAATTTATATTATCTATTTATTTAAAAATCTTTTTAGATCATATCATATAAATCGAACTAGTTTTAATTTGTCTTATTATTAAAGTTTATAAAAAAAAATGAGAATTTAGATAATCTAGAAATTTTGGATTAAAAAAATAATCTGCTAATGGAATTGTGAATTTTGGAAAAAACAAAGGAATTGAAAAAACATTTTTTCTTTAGATCAAAAAAAAAATATAAAAGCTCTGCAATTTAATTTCAAATTTTTTTCTAAAACAATTTTGCATATTTGCAGAATTCTTGCAGAGACAAAACAAGCTTTGTATCAGCTAATGCATGAGATGATCCAATTTTATATCGAAAATATGTTTTCACAATGCCCAAATTAAAATACCCAAATGTAGAAAAATTTATCATGTTAAGAAAATAAGCCAAATAATTTTTGTTGCGTCGTGAAAAATATAGAAATACTCAAAAATCACTAAATCTTAACTCTTTTTGTAAGGAAAATTATATAAATTGTATTCTTTTTTAATTAAGAATTTTTTTGATCAATTTTTGAAAAGAATCACGATAATTTGATCATAAACTTCAATTTTCCGAAGTATCTTAGATTTTCAGTATTTAATTAAAATAAATTTTGGAATATTTTTAAGAAATATTTTAATTGAAAGCTTATTTATTTATCTGGTAAATGGTTTAATTTTAGTCTGTTAATAAAAAAATATGCTAAAAGAACAGCACACCATTTTCTAAATTTTATTGTAAAACTGTTTAAATAAATATTTTTTATTAGACAATCATATAGATATTATTTGTTCAGAACAAGTTTTGAATTCAACAGCTGAATGCGTTGTTATTGCCAGTTCAAAGCGAAGAGAAAAATTCGAGATTTATCAAGACAATATTTTTTTACATGATGTCACTATGAGCGATCTTAAAATTTCATGGTTTGGAAGTTTTTTGGATTTGAATCAAAGTGCTAGATTATCGGTAGATGGGGAATATTTAATGATGAATTCTGAGTTTAAATTTGATTCTATTATGACTGGTTTTGAGCTTATTTCAGCTAGCAATGGCAAGGTTGAAATAAAAGTAAAAATTACTTTTGTTATTTTCAGTTCTATCATACAACAAATTTTAAATCAACTCATTTAAAAAAAATATTCATAGAACCTAAAAAATTTTAAAAATTTACTTTTTTTACGTGATTTTATTTAGTTCTACTTGATTTAACTAAAGTTTACATCTTAAAAATTAGGCTTTTACTTAAATCTACTATGCTAGATTACTCATATATTGAAAAACTTTTTTTTGGAGTGAATTAGCGATGGCTGAATAAAAATACTTTTAGAAAAGTAAGTAAGTATTTAAGAAATTTTTTATTTTTTATACTTTCTTAAATTATTCAAGTTTCAGAAAGAAAATAAAAAAATAAGACACAAAACTGATTTTTTGATTCCTAAATAGAAAGCAAAAAAAGTATAAATTTTATACTACTATAAGAATAAAATAAATATACTTAATTTACTTTAAATACGAAAAAACTTTTTTAGTATTTTAGCATAAGTTTAGTATTGATTAAAAATATACTTTAAACCATTTTATTTTGATTTAATAATTTTTATGTTTCGGATTAGATGAGTTTTACTATAAAACCTTTTTTTTAAGGAACAATAAGCAAAAAAATAATTTAATTCCTCAATATACTTCTAATAACTAAAAAATTTAGTATAAATAAAATAGAAATTTTTTATATTTTCAAACTAAATGTTTAATTTAAATAAAAAAACTTTTGTTAAAATAATAGATTAATGGGATTGTAAACTAATCATACATAAAACAAATGATTCTATAATACTAAAATATACTTTTTAAGTATTTAAGGTAAATTAAGTATATTTATTTTATTCTTATACTAGTATTGAATATAAAAAAAAGTATAAAATTTATACTTTTTTTCCTTTTTTTTTTAGGAATCAAAAAATCAGTTTTGTGTCTTATTTTTTTATTTTCTTTCTGAAACTTGAATAATTTAAGAAAGTATAAAAAATAAAAAAATTTATATTTTTTATTCTCCTAGTATTTTTATTTGACCACCCCTAGAGTGAATTTGCATTGAAATATACAAAACCTTTAAACAAATTTTAATTTAATATTTTTTAATTATATTTCTTTCAAAAGATTTTTGAATGTGAAATATCGTGTTTTCAATTTTTAATATTAAATGATTCATATGGCAATAATATAACTCAAAAAAGTGTTGGAATCTATGAACTTACAATCGGTGTTAATAAAATTGAAATAAATCAATTTGTGAATGTGAAAAAAGGATCAATTATTGGAATAAACGCATTCGATATACGTCTAGAGACTCAAGTTTCACGAAAATTTATAAGCGATTACTTGATTCATGATAATCAAATCTATAAATTGAGTTATGAGGAAAATTTAGCTCTCAAATTCAGAGCACTTATTAAAGAACCGTTATATTACGACGTATTTTATTTCCAAAGCAAAGTTTTTGTATCAACAAATTTTTTGGTGAAATTTAAAGAAGACAATGATTCAAAGATGATAATAATTAAAAATGAGAAAAGTATCATTATCAATATAATTTTTTCTAAATTACTTAAATTTTTCAAATTTTAGGAATTCTTGGCGATTTTTATTGTTTGAATACGATTGATAAAACTATTAACTGTTGGTTTTTTGTCATATCAGAGTTAAAGATTAATCAAATACAAGTTAATTTTAATGATGATAAATCATATGAAACAATTAGTATATATTCTAATGATTTATCATTTGGGTATAATGATTCAAAAATTGAGCATTCATCGACTTTAAATGATTTTAATTATATGCTTTTGAATTCAGAGTTTTTTTTCCAAACAACTCTTTTTGGTTTCGACATATGGTCAAATAGCAAAGGAAAAATTGAAATTGAGGTATATTTTAAAATTTTTTATTTAATAAATTAAATGATAAATTTTAAATTTAAATATATTTAAATTTTTAAAAAATTAAATAATGCAATTATCAGCATTTAGTAACATGCACTTAATTTTTTCTTTTCTGATATTATAAAATTCAAGAGTTTGTGAAATTTGGTACAAAATAAAAAATAGAACAACAAAATAGTGTCTAAAAAGATTATAAATTTTTTCTGATGGTTCAAAGTTACTGAGACTGCTAATGGCCTGAGACATTGTCGAATGCTGACCTTTTTTTCTTTTGGGCATGTACTTAAAATGAACGAATAATGGCATGTACTTAATTATTTATTGTAGTGGATTACTTTTGGCTCTACTAATTAGATAGCCTAAGATATCGATGTCGGCATATTTTTCGATTTCTGCGCTCGATGATTAATAATTGTTGAGGTCAGAAATAAAGAGTATAAACAAAGTGGGACTGAGAACCCTACCTTGAATAACACCGGCTTCAAATACTTTTTCATTCCGTTTCAAGATCATTAATTCTAACTCTCCCCTTGCGGTTTGTCAAGAAGGAGGCTATCTATTAGGTGATCCAGTTTGAAATTAGTCTATCGAGCTTAGTTTAAAGTATTTCGTTGTCAACTAATATAATAGTATAACTAGAATTTATTCTTTTCTGTCTATTGTCATTCCAAAACGGTGTTGTCTGTTGGTATACTAAATGCTTTGTGCTTATATGATAAATCTACAGATGATTCTTTGGAACATTTCTGATAAAATAGATGTTACACATTTTTTTATTCTTCTTTATAAGCTCTTTGTAGAGCATAGATAAACCCTTAATGGTTCTGAATTTGTTCTTTTAAATAGTTCGTCATTTGTTATTGCATCAGACCAGTGTATTTTTAGAATTCTTCTTAAGCTGCAAGTGTGGAATGTATTTATGCTTTGTCTGTCAGCTTCACAAGTCTAGCATTCACTAATATACATTAGCGTTGCTTTCCCTTTACTATTGTAAAGCTTTAACTTTGTTTTATTGCTGTAGCTGATAAATTTCCATACTGGTTTAAGTCTTGCAAAGGCACTCTTAGCTTTCGATAGTCTATTCTCTATATCTTTGTTTGATTCGATAGTCGTGCTGATGATTTATCGGGGTGTTACGTTCCGTGTTTATGCACATTACTTTGGTTTGATCCCATTTATTTCAAGCCCAGTTGGATTAGCATTATTCACAAGATCTTGCGTTTTGAGGTGTATATTACAAGATCATCTGCAAAGTCCAGATCTTTAAGTCTTTTGGTAAGACTCCAATGAATGCCTCTAGGATTAGTAGTTGATTTCCTCATGAAATAGTGTATTAAGACTAGGAGCAGAGAATGGGCACCCTTGTCTTACTCCTGTATTTAAAATGAAGCTTTCAGATTGCCCCTTTTCCAGAATTATACTACATTCGAATTCTTCGTAGAAGAGTTTTATTAAGTTGACAATTTTCTGAGCTATACCATAAGATTTTAGTATGGTCCAAAGAGTTTCTCTATGAACGCTATCAAAGGCTCTCTTAAAGTCTATGAAGTTAAAATACAGTGGACTTTTCCATTCTAGACTTTATGATATTTCTTAGAGCAAATAACTGATCACTGCATTCTCTTTCTCTTCTGAATCTCGCCTGTTCTTTCCTTAGTACAGATGTCACACATATTGCTCTAAAATCTCAAGATCCTTCAGATGCTCAATTTTTGGAATTTGCTTGCTTGTTTTTATCGTGTCGACACAAAACTATGTTTAATAAAATTACTAAACAGTTCATCAATTATATCGGCAATTTTAAGACTTGACCATTTCAAATGTCTTTCAAATGAACCCGTTGTGCTTTTTCCAAGTCTTTCTAAGTTGTTTAAAATCACATTTTGATTAAAGATATTATTGATTTCATGAATGAAAATTTTCTTAATGAATCTTGATAAATCAGATTGCTCTTTGCCGCCTTGGAAGCCTTGGTTTAGGTTATGCTTTAACTCTTCAGCTAACTTTTAAATTATTTAGACCATGATTTTTTAATTAAATTTTAAACCAATTTTTTTTTATTTATTTTTAATTTGAAAATACTTGATAGGTTTGATTTAGATAATTTGCAATTGCATTTTGACAAATATTAAGTTAAAAGTAGCTTAAATACACAACTTTAAAAGAGATATTTAAGTTTTTTATGGAATATAAAATAATTAAATTTTTTTTATTCTAAGATTGTATGTAGCCGTAAAAGATATCCAACATTGAAGTCTCATATTTTAAGCACTTTTTATAACCAAACAGAATTTATCAGGCTAAAAAAATGGGAGCTTGACGTTTTTAAAGTTGATCACAATAGATTATTTGTGAAGCCAGTTAAAATTGCCAATAACTGTTTAGTGATTTTGGATCCTAGAAATGTATCTATTCAAATGAAATCAGCCAAAAGCTTTATATTTTCAGACTTGAAAATTGTTTCAAAACAAGAAATTGATGAAAAAATATTCTATCAAATTAACAAAATAGACCATTCAATTAATTATGAAATATTAATTAAACCGATAACCAATTTAAAATTTTATCATTCATATTTTAATTTAAGTCAAAAATTTGAATATTCAGGTCAATATGATCTAAGTTTAATGATTGAAAATAAAACTAATTTAGTTTCCAAGCAAATAAATGTTATTGATTTCACATATTCGGATTATTTTTGTGTAAACACAGTTTACGATAATAAACTTGATTGTGGCATTATTCTCATATCCCAAACTAAAAACGAAATATTTAATTTTAAATTTGGCAAGTGTGCATCTTATGATTTGATGAATGATGGAAAGCTGATGAATGGTTTTGGTTATTTAGAATCTCCTAAATACCAAGATACATATTCAAATGAGTCTAGTTTGCTTTTAGTTAATACAGAATTCAAATTTAAAGCAAACTTAATTGGTTTCGAGTTTGAAGTTTACAATTCAGGAAATTTAATTATCTATCTGTATGCTTGGGATAAAAATAAAAGTCTCAGTTTAAAAGAAGAATTTAAAATTGGGAGTTGGAATTTGAATGCTAAAATTGGTAAAAATAAGATTTTTATTGAAAAAATTTTGACAGTTCCAAAGGGATCGATGATTGTTATAGACTCTAAATCAACTTCAAAAATAATTTTCGATAGTGATTCATTCGTTTATGAATCGGATTTGATTTTTAAACATAAACTATTTTCAAAAGCGGACAGAAATAAAAATTTGCTTTTTTCTTTCAAATGTCTAATAGATACAAATTTTTATTTGTCCAGATTAAAAATAAGCAAATATTTTCAACAGCCAGGCAAATACGAACTTCAGCTTGGATCCAAAATTCAACAGTTTTATGTGAATCATTGTAAGAAAACTTTTAAAATTTAAAATTTAATTTTGCAAAAAATCCTTAAAAAATGAATGGTAAATTAAAGCTTTTAACTAAAGTACAGTGTTTCCTTTATATGATGTTAAATGATAAATTAACGCAAAAAACCAAGTAACTTCAAACCAAAGCAAATCAAAACTTTGTATCAATTAGATCAATTATTTTTTAAAAGTTAGCTTCTGAAATATCAATAAAATTATTGTTTAAATTTAGGGTTGTTCGACCGGTTAGAAACCTAACCGGTTTTAAAAAATCGGTCGAAAAATAAAACCGGTTATTATAACCAATTTGAAACTATAACCGGTTATTAAAACCGGTTTAAAAGTAAAATAGGATTTCAAAATTGATTAAATTTTTTTTGGATTTTAAAAAACCGACGTCATTTGTCTCTTTTAATTTTTAAAAATTTCGATTTTCAAAAAAAATTTAGGTAATGGAAATAAAAAAAAATATATTTTTTTCTAATTTTTTCATTTTTATCAAACATTTTAATTTATTTTTCAACTTATC